>PVKY010010275.1:0-12739 GCA_004027775.1 Bradypus variegatus
AAAAAATATGTAGAGCCCCCTTGAGGAGCTGGTGGAGAATGCAGGGGTATTGGCCTGCCCAACCCCGATGGTTGCTAACATGACCACAGACATAGGGGACTAGTGGTTTGATGGGTTAAGCCCTCTACCACAGGATTTGCCCTTGGGAAGATTGCTGCAAAGGAGAGGCTAGGCCTCCCTGTAATTGTGCCCAAGAGCCTCCTCCTAAATGCCTTTTTGTTGCTCAGATGTGGCCCTCTCTCTACCTAAGCCAACTTGAAAGGTGAAATCACTGCCCTCCCCCCTACGTGGGATCAGACACCCAGGGGAGTGAATCTCCCTGGCAACGTGGATTATGACTCCCAGGGAGGAATGTAGACCCGGCATCGTGGGATGGAGAACATCTTCTTGATCAAAAGGGGGATGTGAAAGGAAATGAAATAAGCTTCAGTGGCAGAGAGATTCCAAAAGGAGCCAAGAGTTCACTCTGGTGGGCACTCTTATGCACAATTTAGACAACCCCTTTTAGGTTCTAATGAATTGGGGTAGCTGGTTTTAGATACCTGAAACTATCAAACTACAACACAGAACCCATGAATCTTGAAGACAATTGTATAAAAATGTAGTTTATGAGGGGTGACAATGGGATTGGGGGGGTCCATGGGGACCACACTCCCCTTTGTCTAGTTTGTGGATGGACGAGTAGAAAAATAGGGGAAAGAAACAAACAAACAGACAAAGGCACCCAGTGTTCTTTTTTTACTTTAATTGCTCTTTTTCACTTTAATTATTATTCTTGTTATTTTTGTGTGTGTGCTAATGAAGGTGTCAGGGATTGATTTAGGTGATGAATGTACAACTATGTAATGGTACTGTGAACAATCGAATGTACAATTTGTTTTGTATGATTGTGTGGTATCTGAATATATCTCAATAAAATGAATATTAAAAAAAAAGTTATCAAAAAAAAAAAAAAGAAAAGTCATTGAGGTATGAGACCTGTGAACTGCAGGGATTTAGTTTTGCAGCATGAGGTGTGCTGGTTTGCAGCTCAAGCTGACTCATTCAGGGTGAAAAGGAATTTAAGAAGCCACGTGTGGAAAGGCAGTAAGAGAAGAGAGGCCAAGTGTCAGATGGCCAGAGAGAATCTGTGATAGTCTATAGAGCTAACGAATGGGAATTTTAATTGTTTTGCTGTGTGTTGTATGATGAACACTCTCCTCTGCCCCCATCATCAGTAAAGGTGACATCCCAACTTATTATGAAGCTGGATTTGCCTTTACAGAGGATACAGCAAAATGCTGAGGCTTCAAGTGGGCTTGGATGGGGTCAGAATCTGGCCATGGAAGGTCACATGTGAGTTTTACATACACACTCAGTGTCAAAAAGAGAGGACAGCAGGAGCTAACCCCCTCCCAACACACTCAGCTCTGCCACCACCACCACCATCTCCAGCTCATTGCCTACTGGCCATAAAATAGAAATCATCATTTCCAACTTTAAAAATGGGGAAACTGAGGCTCAGAGGTTGTGACCTACACTGCAGAGATGGAAAATGATGGAGTTGACATTCAAACCCTGGTCTGTCTGGCTCCAAAGTCCAAGCTCTTAAACTTATCAGACCCATCAGGCCACTCCTCGAATTTGAAAGAGGGGTAAACTGAGGCCCAAAGAAGTGAAGTTACCTGCAGACCATCATACAGTACCCCTAAGGTGTCGGGTAGAGCCAGTCAGTGCCCCACTGGCCAGGGCCCCTTTTTCCCACCATCACAGTCACAGCACCACTGGGGCCTGAGAACAGGGGGTTGTGAAATTTCCTCCCTGGCAGTGTCCTCACTCGCTCCGACCACAGAGCCCAGCAGGAAGCGCCCAGCAGGGCTGGCCCCTCCCACAGTGGGTTTCACGGACATCCCGACAGCTCAGCCCACCAGGCTCCCACCACACCAGCCCTGATCAATCGGGAAGCTCAGGAACTCAGTGATGACATTAAATCCTGCCATCGTGGGGATGTGAGTGGCACAGAAAGAAAATGTATTGTGTTCCTAACTTCCCAGACCAGGTCACGTCTCCTGTTACAGACCCTCCTCGAATCCTGGATATGCCCTTCACAGGACTTGGCACGGTTTGAAATCATATATTATCCTAGCCCAGGTAACCTGAGTCAACCAGGAAAAAGCTTATGGTCTGACAAATTCAGGTTTATTCCATGACAAAGTTGATGATGAGGATGCAGCCTGATTTGGGGCTGGAGCTCTGAGAATGGAGAGGAAAAGATTAATTGGAAAGAGATGTTTGAAATAGAAATAGATGGATTAAGTGATCAGTTAATTGCATGGAGGTGGTGAGAGAGAAGGAAGAGGCCAGGACAGATCCCAGTTTGGGATTGTGGGGAAGTCACAGTCAGCAATGGAAAATATTGTGTAAGAAAAACTGTGGTCATCAATGTGTAATCATTTGTCTCCCTACTACACCCTTCTGTTTACTCCTTGTTTCCTTTCCTCCTCTCTATTATTTACTTTAGAAATAATTCCACCAATCTAAGGAGAGAGAATCCCTCTCAATCACTTAGGTCAAAGGATTAATTGATACGACTCTTTGAGTAAACATTTGCCAACATAAAACATGACTCGTGGTAGTCTGGAGGCTGTATGTACCCCAAAAAGGATCAGGTTATTTTAATCCATTTCTGTGGGTGTAGACCTATTGTAAGTGGGACCATTTTTTAATGCAATTTTATTGAGATATATGCACATACTAAACAATCATCCAAAGTGTACACTTAATTGTTCACAATATCATCCTATAGTTGTGTATTCATCACCACAATCAACTTTGAACATTTTCATTACTCCAAAAAAAAATAAAAATGAAAGTAAAAGTAAAAAAGAACACCCAAAACATCCCATCTCCACATCCCTCCTATTATTCATTTACTTTTTGTCTCCATTTTTCTACTCATCTGTCCATACACTGGATAAAGGGAGTGTGAGCCACAATGTTCTCACAATCACACAGTCACACCTTATAAGCTTTATAATTACATGATTATCTTCAGGATTCAAGGCTACTGGATCACAGTTCAACAGTTTCAGGTATTTCCTTGTAGCTATTCTATTGTATTGACTTTTTTTTATTTTCCTATAGTTTTATAGAGTTATATTCACATACCATACATTTATCCACAGTGTACAATCTTGACTTTTTTTTTAAACTTTGTTTACCAAAACATTAAAAAAATTTCAAACAAAACAAAACAAAGGAATAAGAAAAACAAATAACCTAAAATAACTACACTGCTTCCAACATGTTCTTACCATATGCCAAGAAAATTAACAAACTATAGTCATTCCTGATAATTCCCATATCATTAAGATTACCCTCAATATCTTATCTGTTCTTATTAGATTACTGTTCCTTCTTCACTAGTTGCTGTCTGTCACTAGGTCCCCTACATTCTACGATATAAGACCCTTATTTTACATTTTTCACAGAGTTCACATTAGTAACATACAATATCTCTCTTTTTGTGTCTGGCTTATTTCACTCAGCATTATGTCTTCAAGGTTCATCCATGTTGTCATATATTTCATGATATCATTCCTTCTTACTGCTGTGTAATAGTCCCTCATGTGTACACACACCACATTTTGTTTATCCACTCATCTGTTGAAGGACATTTGTCTCTTGGCAATTGTGAACACTGAAGTGGGACTTTTTTTTTTTAATTCAGTTTTATTCAAACACATTCACATAACATACAATCATCCATGGTATATAGTCAACCGTTCACAGTATGATCATCTAGTTATGCGTTCATCACCACAATCTATTTCTGAACATTTTCCCTACATCAGAAAGAATCAGAACAAGAATAAAAAATAAAAATGAAAAAAGAACACGCAAACCATCCCCCCATCCCATCCCATTTGTCATTTAGTTTTTATCCCCGTCTTTCTACTCATCCATCCATACACTAGATAAATGGGGTGTGATCCACAAGGTTTTCACAATCACACCATCACCCCTTGTAATCCACATTATTATATAATCATCTTCAGGAGTCCAGACTGCTGGGTTGGAGTTTGGTAGTTTCAGGCATTTACTTCTAGCCATTGCAATACATTAAAACCTAAGAGGTGTTATCTATATAGTGCATAAGAATGTCCACCAGAGTGACCTCTCGACTCCATTTGAGATCTCTCAGCCACTGATTCTATTTCGTCTCATTTTGCATCCCTCTTTTGTTCAAGAAGATACTCTCAGTCCTATGATGCCGGGTCCAGATTCATCCCCGGGAGTCATATCCTGCATTGCCAGGGATGTTTACACCCCTGGGTGTCAGCTCCCACGTAGGGGGGAGTGCAGTGAGTTTACCTGTCAAGGTGGCTCAGTTAGAGAGAGAGAGGGCCATATCTGAGCAACAAAGAGGTACTCAGGGGGAGACTCTTAGGCACAATTATATGCAAGTTTATTAGCCTCTCCTTTGCAGTAACAAGCTACATAAGGGCAACTCCCATGATCGAGGGCTCAACACATCAAACCGCCAGTCCCAGTGCTTGTGACAACATCAACACCAATCCAGGTGAGGAAGTCCAACACATCTGCACCTTCCCCCAGCTCCTTGGGGTTGGGTGGTGGGGGAGGCTGTAAATATATATTTTATTATCTGCCAAATTACTTTGGAATGTGTCACTATTTCACTTGAGCCTGTACTAACCTACCTTATCTCACTTCCTATTCAACATTCCACGTAATTGTGGTGTTTGAACCAACTGACTGTAGAGTTGTACTGTTAGGAAAATATAGATCCTGTACCAAATAGACATCTCTTCCCTTGGTCTCATATGGAAGTTGAAGTTTTAAAACACAGTCAGTTTTGACCTTTACCCTTTGGCCCAGTTTGCCCTGGTCTTAACCAGACCTACTTCATTCATGTCTGAAGTGGGACTTTTTGATTAGGTTGTTTCAGCTGAGGCCTGCCCCAGGGTGGGTCTTAGTTCTCTTACTGGAGTCCTTTTTAAGAGGATAAAAGACAGAAAAAGCCCAGAGAATTTTAGAGAAAATCCCTGGAGGAGATAAGAGAGGACCCACAGAAGACAGAGAGGAAGCTACTGAAGCCACAAGCTGAAAGCAACAAAACCTGGGAGCAAAGGACCAGCAGACACTGGCCATGTGCCTTCCCTTTTGACAGAGGTGTCCCAGATGCCGGCAGCCTGTCTTCAGAGTCCTGTCAATGCCTTGAGTTGGACATTTTCATGGCCTAAGAACTGTGAGTTGTAATTTAATAAATCCCCATTGTTAAAGCCAACCCATTTCTGGTATATTGCATTCTGGCAGCTTTGGCAAACTGAACCAGGACTCAAAAATATTAGTGCTGTTTTACTCAATAATTCCATTTCAAGCAATAAATCATGAGGGAATGATACTAAATATGGAAAAAGTTCTATGTACAATAATGTACTAAATAGTATTACTTTTAATAGTCCAACATGAGCAGCTTAAATGTGCCCAAAAGTAAGGGACTGATTAAATGAATCATGGCACATTCATGCAGCAGAATGTAATGAAGTTATTCAAGATTTTACTTACAGATGAAACAATTACAATCATATGAAAAAAGCTTATGATGTGATGTTGAGTGAAAATAGGTACAGAATAATCTATAATATATGATAACAATTGCCTATGGAAATGCAAAATATTATGCTTGAAGTGTAAGGAAACACAACAGAATATAAAGAGCTATGTTCTGAGTTTGTCCAACTAGAGAATTTGTTTCTCTTCTTTTGACTTTTCAAAGTCGTCCAAGTAGAAAATAAACCATTATTTTATAATAATACCCCTAGAGAGGTCTGGCTATATGGCAGTCTACCAGAACTGTATCAAACCTGGGAAATCTCGACATCCCCCAGATCAATAGGGAGCAAACATCAGCTATTTACTATATTAATTAAGACTATATTCTTTCACATTTATTTATTCTCATCCTTTCCTTCTTCACTACCAGGAAAGCTGACTGCTCTACGAAAGTCAATTTAAACATCACCATCTCTTTGAAACATGCATTTCTTGTTTCATGTGTCCCTAGATGCTTCTTAACTTTTAATAGTTAAAAAAAAAATTTACTTGAGCTCCTAAATGATATTTGGCTGCAGGAAATTCAGTTCCATTCAAATTATTTTCGAGGCTCCTGGGGCGGGGAAGAGGCTCCCTGCTTCTGGTTATGACTAGTCAGCTCTTGCAATTTCTTTTAGCTGCCATATGATTTCTTCCAGCTGCTCCATCTTTCTCCAGCTGCTTTGCTCCAAAATGTGCCATAGCCCTCCCTTCAACCCTCAAGCCAGACCCTAAGTTAATTGTTAAATAAAGCTTTATTGAAGGTACATGTGGGGCAAACATGGAGGATTGCAGCACAGAACAAGAAACAATTTAAACCTAAATTTCAGACATCACTGTTCACAGAGTCCATTTAATTTAATCCATTCTTTGGAGTCTCCCACTGGATGCCATTTTTCACCTTGTACCTTTGCCTTATACCCACCAAGCTGTTAGGCTCTTAGGGTCCATTTCTTCCTCAGGCAAATCTCATCTCCCATGTCCTCTCCTCAAATTCCAGGGTTCCCAAATAGCTACTAGCTTTAGGATGCAGCCATTTTGCATGGGAACAATATCTCCATCCCAGAGTGAATACCTTTTTACTTTACTGTGCACAACAGTTCTACTCCCTTTACTTTGACTTCCCATCCTAGTTTATGCTCTGGGCCCTATGTTTTAAAGCTCTATAATTAGGGAATAATCACCATAAGCTGCTATAACAAAGAAATGCAAATCACAATGGCTAAACAAGACAGACCTTTATTTTTCTCTCACATAAGAAGTCAGAATTTGGTGGGTGGTCCAAAGGAAGCCTCTGCTCCACAAACTCCTCCAAGGACCCAGCTGGTATCTCTGCCATCTTCCATAGGTTGCGTCCATGCCTTGTCTTAAGGTGATTGCCCCAGGTGTCAACATTCCCCAGGCAGCAAGCAACTGCCTTATGAAACCATGGTCCAGAAGCTGCACAGATCATTCCAATTCCACCCTATCCTCCAAAACATCAACACAACTTATCCTTGTTGATGTTGACCTTGATCGCCTGGCTGGGGTCATGTTTGTCAGATTTCTCCACTGTAAACTCACAATAATCACCTTTTAAACGAGCATTTTTATACCTACTAAAGTAGGGAAAAATTAAAAGGAATTAAAAGCAAGACAGTGAAACCCATGGGGAGCAGCCCTCAGGAAGTCTCACGCCCTGAGCTTCCCAGAAGGAAACGGCCTCTTGGCCAGCACGTCCCTGACGACCTCCTGGGCCAGCTCGTTCCGGAGGCAGTACATGAAGGGGCTCAGCAGGGGCGACAGGTTGGTGGTGAAGAAAGTCACTCCTTTGTTGGGGTTCAGCCGCTCCGTCTGTGTGGGGCTGAGGTACGTGGTGACGCAGCTCCCGTGGGTGAGGGAGCCCACCGGGATGTGGGGGGAGCAGGTGGAGAGGCCTGGCGGCGCCCCGGGGAAAGGCAGGTGCAGCCCGGTGCACAGGATGTGCCGTAGGAGCCGCTGCTCACTAGCATGGCGCTGGGCAAGGTGCCCACGGCCCCCAGGAAGGAAACCAGCTGCAGCCGCCTGGTGTCAGCGCGCACGAGCTCCGGCAAGGGGGGCTGTCCTAGAAGAAGTGGTTGAGGACGTTGTGGCCACGGAAGGGAGGAGAGAAGGTCCAGGGTGGGCCCCACGAGGAACAGGAGCTGCCCCCAACCCCCCACCAGCGCCCCGGCACCAGGACGCGGCAGGCGCGCGCCGTCAGGAGCGCCGGGCACCTCAGGGGGTGGCGGATGGCCAGTGGCGGTCGGCAGACATCACCGCCTGCAGCAGGGTCTCCGCGGTCCCGGGAGTAGGTAGAAGCCCGTCTGGGGAAAGCATCTGGCTCGTGGGATGGGCTTGTGGCCAGTGAGGAGGTGGCCCGGGGGATGAGGGGGACGGTGGAGGTGAACCCGAGCTCCAGAGGGGAGAAGTTGCGCAGGAAGCAGAACGTGGGGGCGGCGAGGCGGCAGTCAGCCAGCGGCAGGGCGAGATCCCCAGGTTCCCGGGAGGGGCCGTGCGTAGGGGGCGAAGAGGAGGAGCTGGAGCCCCCGCACCTTGGTGATCCCCGAGAGCGCGAACTCCAGCGCCGCTGAGCGGTTAGCGGCCAGACCCGACCTGGGGGCCCATCCGTGAGGGCAGCAGAACCTGGTGGTCAGCCCCGTGTGTGAGTCCGGGGGCCACGGTAAAGCAGGGGTGATCGCAGACAGCCCGATGAAAAGCTAGGAGGGCGCTCGGCGCACACTACTGCCCCCCATATCAGCTACTGTAAGTGTAGACTGAAAAAACTGTTTCCTTTATGCAGAAGAATTTGCTTCCTGCCCCCAAGAGACTTGTTATTGCTGAGTGATCATCCGCTTGGGCAGGAGGCCAGTAACGTGCAACTTTTCCTTTATATGGACTGAGTTACTGTGGAAAGGGATTTGACTGGGGGAGAGAGCTGGAAACAAGACATAAGAGACTGTTGGCATCCATGAGTAGAAAAATGGGGACCAAAAAATAAATGGAGAGAGATGGGAGATGGGATGTTTTAGGTGTTCTTTTTTACTTTAATTTTTACTTTTATTCTTCTTTTTGCAGTAATGAAAATGTTCAAAAATTAATTGTGGCGATGAATGCACAGCTATAGACAGGCACTGTGAACAACTGAATGTACACTTTGGATGATTGTGTGGTATATGAATATATCCCGATAAAATTGAATAAATTTTTGTTTAATACTAAACTACACAGTGAAAAAAAAAGGTATACACCTCTTCTTCTTTGGCTTGGGGCATTCTACCTATGAATTAATAGCCATCCATTTAAGACCCACATTTAAGGCATGCACGGGCTTTAAGATTTTTTTATTTAATGTAATAAACAAGCATTGAGCATCTATTTAATAGGAGAGCCTGATGAAAACACAGGAACGAAGAACACACTTATAGTCAAGTAGAGGAGAAAGGCAGGCACCCAAACAAATGGCAAATGCTGTGCTGAATAGGAGAAGATAAAAGGCAGAGGAGCTTCCCAGAGGAAATCAGGCTCACCTCTGTCTAGGAAGGGCTTAATAAATTTCTAATAGCGAGAGGAGCGTTCCAAGCTGAAAGAAGAGCATGCACAACGACCTCAGGGCCCCAAATAGCCTTAGTTGCTGAGGGAACAGCAAATTGTTCCATGTTAATCTAGTGTTAAAGACATGACTGAAGGTTGGGTTGGAGAACTCAAGATCGGATCAAGAGGTCCCTTGGGTCGTGCTGGAGAGTCTGGGCTTCAGAGGAAAGACAAACCCAGATATGCAAAGGAAAGGGTGGGGGCCTGAGGGACACAGGCTGAGGAATAAGGAGCCTGGTACAATAATAACGAATGTGCCTCATAATGAATGCCAGAAAGTGAGAAGAGGACACAGGCTTGGGAAGCATTTCAGAGATGAGACCACAAGACACCTGTAGGAGTGATGAGGGAGGGGAAGGCATGAAGGACCTGTCTCTATCTGTCCTTGTCACTGGGTGGGGCCCTCATGGAGAGAGGGAAGAGAAAGTAAACAGGTTTTAGATCAAGAGTTGAGCTTGTGACATGGTGAACACAGGGTCCTCGGGCACAAGGAAGACTGAGCTTTGGAAAGAGACGGGTGTAAGGGTCCAAGATTTGTGAGTGCAGGAAGAGTTGAAATTATGTAAAGGGTGGATATTTCCCAGATCATTTTTATGTTTGTGTGTGTGTGTGTGTGTGTATTGCAAGAAAAATGTAACCTTCTTTGAATCCCTTGGACTGGAGTGTTTCTTCTATGCAAACAGAACACTCTTCATCCATCTCATATGTATGTGTGTATGTGCACATGTATTTTTATATAAATGTGCATATCTATGTGTGTGCATATAGTGTCACTAGTAACTTAGGGGCATTCTTTTGTTTGGTTTTGGTTGGTTTTCTAATTTTTATTGTGTAACATGTATACAATATACAATTTCCCATTTTAATCACATATGTGAGCACATTTGGTGATATCAATTACATTCACAATATTGTACCACCATCTCCATCCATTACCAGAACGTTTTCATCACTGCCAACAGCCTGTGCCCTTTAAGCAGTAACTCCAGTTCTGGGACATTTCTGAGTCGTCCTTATGCCCAGAACCTAACACAGAGCCTGTGAGTCATGGCCCATAAGTTAATGATTATTAGTTGGGCCAACGGATAATGCGTTTTATGAATTGTTAGTGGATGAGAATGTGAGTGGACAATGCGCCACTGATTGGATGAGGCAATGGGTCATTGAGCAAATGGGTGAACTAATGAGAGGGAAAAGAGGGGCTCAGAGGGGATGAAAGTGAATGAATAACAGAGGGAAACATCTCCCATTCAGTCACTTTAGGTTCCCCAGAGCTCCATTCCCTTCAATCAGAAACAAACAAACAAACAAACCAGAACAGAAAGGACCGTTATCCGAGGGGTTAGACCAACCTGGGTTGGAACCTCAGTTCTGCCATTGATCGTGTCTGTGGCTGTGAGGAAGTGGCTTCCCCTTTCTGGACCTTAGTTTTTCCATCCCTAAAATCGGATTAATACCTGCTCTGCCTTTTCTGTAAATGTTCTGTGGGAACCAAACAAATCCATGGATGTGAAAGTATTTTGCAAATTATCACGTGACAAAAGCCTGAGGGTTATTAAAGCAATCATATTTTCTCACTCTGCTGACATGTTTCACTTCTGTGGCTTGCATCCAGCTAATGATATAACTCCCTGTGATGGTTAGGTTCATGTGTCAACTTGGCCAGGTGATGGTATCCAGCTGTCTGGTCAAGCAAACAGTGGCCTAACAATTGCTGCAGAGACGTTTGTGGCTGGTTAATAAACCAACAGGCTGCAGCTGTGACTGATGCTTCACTGAAGGGCATGTCTTCCACAATGAGAGAATGCAACTGGCTAGATTTAATCCAATTAATCAGTTGAAGACTTATAAGCGAGACAGATAGAGGACCTTCACTTCTTCTTCGGCTGCCCAGCAAAGCATTTCCTGAGGAGTTCATTGAAGTTGCCAGTTCATTTCCTGGGAGTTCATTGAACATGTTCATCGAAGATCCCAGTTCATTTCCTGAGGACTTCATCAGACATCTTCCTTGGAATTGACAGTTTGCTGACTGCTCTACAGAATTTGGACTCATGCATCCCCACAATTGTGTGAGTCACTTTTATAAATTTTACAGTCATAGATACCTCTCATTGATTCTGTTGCCCTACAGAACCCTAACACACACCCAAACCGAAACCCGTGGTTTGATAAGAGCCAGTACCTGCAGGTAGCCAGGCCACCCTCATCCAACTGTTCAGCACAGATAACCCAGGGAGTCTGATCGCCTCAAAGACCCCCCGAGGAAGGAATCACCAGCCCCCTCTACAGTGCCTGTCTAGTATCCAGGAGCTCTCCCCATCCTCAATTCCTTCTACATCCCCAGCCCTCTCTCTCCTGCCATCACCCAGCCTCCTAGAGAATGGCCTGAGTGGCATCCACAGAGCAGGTAACAACATTGACTTTACCTGGAATTTATACAGCCTCCTTTATCACAAAGGGTCAAAGTTCTGATTCTGGAATTTCTCTGGAGAAGCAAATGATACGACTCAGAGACAAAAGGAGAAGGTGCTCAACAAAACCAATAAAAATGACAGAGACAAGAAAAGGGAATAGAGAGGGACAGAAACATACACACAAAAACAGACACTAAGGGGAAAAAGAAAGAATCACAGGGAGAGCAAGATTTAGATTGTGGAAGAGAGGCAGATGAAGAGAAACAGACAAAGCAAGAAAAAATAAGATTAAGGGAGGCAAAGGGCAAGAAAGACAGAAATAGAGAGAAATTAAAGACCAGAGAGAAAACATGAGAAAAAGAGAGTATAAAATGGAGGAGGTTTTTGAGATCCTTGGTAGAATAGGAACTCTCTTGGTTCCCCAAGGCTACTATTATCTTAGATACTAGGTCCCACCTCAAAAGCGAGGCAGGCACCTCGACAGGTGAACTCGCTGCCCTCCCCCCTACGTGGGACCCAACTCCCAGGGGCGTAAATCTCACTGGCAATGCAGGATATGACTCCCAGGGATGAATCTGGACCCAGCATCGTGGGACTGAGAGTATCTTCTTGACCAAAAGGGGGATGAAAAATGAGACAAAATAGTTTCAGTGGCTGAGAGATTTCAAATGGAGTCAAGAGGTCACTCTGGTGGACAGTCTTATGCACTATATAGATAACACCTCTTAGGTTTTAATGTATTGGAATAGCTAGAAGTAAATGCCTGAAACTACCAAACTCCAACCCAGCAGTCTGGACTCTTGAAGACGATTCTATAATAATGTAGATTACAAAGGGTGACAGTGTGATTGTGAAAACCTTGTGGATCACACCCCCTTTAGTGTATGGATGGATGAGTAGAAAAATGGGGATAAAAACTAAATGACAAATAGGGTGGGATGGGGGGATGGTTTGGATGTTCTTTTTTCACTTTTATTTTTTATTCTTATTCTGATTCTTTCTGATGTAAGGAAAATGTTCAGAAATAGATTGTGGTGATGAATGCATAACTATATGATCATACTGTGAACAGCTGATTGTATACCATGGATGATTGTATGGTATGTGAATATATTTCAATAAAACTGAATTAAAAAAAA
>PVKY010010276.1:0-12745 GCA_004027775.1 Bradypus variegatus
GCTACCGGTGGAACGTACCCTTTCCCCCACCCCCAACAGCAAGTGACAGTTCTGGACCTGAAAAATAGCCCACATTGTCAAATAGTTTCAGAATATAACTTTCCACTATTTGAAACATTCATCAAAGCAAGGCTTTTTCCATACAAAGGTTAAGATATAATTATTAAACTTTACAGCCATTCATTTAGTATTACGAGGAAAAGGGGGAATGGAAGAAAAGCACCAAGGTGTATATGTTTATGAATATAATATGTGCAATGTTTATGAAGATAATATGTGGAGCTTTGATTTTTGATCACCTTCGGAATCAGGACATGGTATAAAGAGCTTCAGTGGCCTCAAACGCAGCTCTTTATCCGAAGTGACTTCTTCTCTTCACCCATCCACACCCCCCCCAAAAAAAAATCAGAATGTACTTCATGAAACTATTGTATATGAAGCACTTATTAGCCATAATTAAATGGACAATATGAATTTACTACGTCTTTAGGACTCTGGCTTGTTCTGGTTTAGAGCAAGATGATTAATGCAAATACATATTACTTGAGATAACCATTTAGCAGCTAATTTAGCCAAATTTATTACAGCAGTTAGAGGTTTTTCATTTTAGCAGACGGAGACAAGGACATGCCAAAAGTGGGTGACGTAGGCGAGTGCATACTGCCCTCTAGTGCCCAGCCAGCTGCTGAGCGTTCGGGGGAGGACGGAGTCGCTGTGATACGTAGCTAAGTAATAACACAAGGTTTTGCACATTTCCAGCATCCTTTTAAACCATTCCCATCCATAGCACTTTATTTCAGGGGATGATTTACTGCAAGTTCTCCTTTTACTAGCTCAGGAGTACCCAGATACAAATCAAATCAATTTCAACTTGGCAAGATTTTGGTTAAAGTATCATTTTTAACATCTGCATTTTAAAGCTCCCTTTCAGAGGGTATTTAATGGCACCGTTTCACATTACTGATTGTTTTTACTTGTTCCTTCATTTTGGGCCATATTTCAGTCTGTGCAGAGCTGTCATTCTGTTTGGCTCTAGCCAAGTCAATTCTATGCCTCCCTTAGGCCAGTGTTTCTCTCTGACTTGGTCAGGGAATTTATTTTGTTCCAGCATTCAGCAAAGTCTCAGCAGAATTTCCCGCAACCGACCAATGTAAATTTAGTTCATCCAAAGACTATAAATTGTTCGACAAGATCAAAAAGAACAGATGCATAAGTGCACTGGTTCATACTGTTTGCACTGAGGTGAAATGATCAAAGAGAGAGGTAACCATTCATATATCCAGAATCTCAAAGAGGACTGATTACACCTTGAAGTTGTGAATAAATCTCATATGAATTAACTTTCTTACCATCTGACATCACACCCATTTACAACATCCACACCACGTTAGGTGTTCTGTGAGCCAAAAAAATTTGTAGTCCTTTTATTCTTCCTTTCACACCATAGCTGCCCAAGACAGAATCAAATCTTGCTACAATTTGTAGTAACCCTCACTCCAGAGCTGCCAGTCCACTGAACTGTCAATTTTATTTGTCCTACTAATGGCCTTCTACATTAAGCATACAGAGAGCCCCCACCCCCAACCCCACCCCCACCCCCAGCTTGGTGCGGAGCTTCCCATCTCTGTACTTGATGTTTTGCAGAGATGAAAGACATCAGGCTCCAATCTTAATACACAATGCCCTTTGTTCTGTTTGTTTCTCCCCCCAGTGCTGAATAAGGGTCAGTGTGTGACGAAGTACTATCGCTGGATGCAGAAGAATGGAGGATACATTTGGATACAGTCTAGTGCCACCATAGCTATTAATGCCAAGAACGCAAATGAGAAGAATATCATCTGGGTGAATTATCTTCTTAGGTATACCTTCTAATATTTTTCATTTCTGCCTCAGTTACAAAATATGCAGCTCAATGATTAATTGCTGACATGTTGTAAGTATTATCTTTCAGCAATACCTGGTATGGAATTATATGGGCATTCTGCTCTTCTTTCTACAAGACTGAAAGAAATGTGAGGAGACTGAAGCTGTCATTGAAAGGATTTCCAGGGCAGATAAGAGAATTGCAAACTTTTCAATAATTCTTGGTCTATCAACATGTGGGTAACTCTGCAGAAGTTGCTTTGGTTTCCCCACAAATGCTCAGGCCAGAAAAAGAATACCAACTTTTGCCTACAGCTGAAGCATTCACAAAACACCTCCTTATCCCCAACACACACACACACACACACACACACACACACACACACACACGCACACACACACACTCCTACCCTACGATCCTTGTGAAAATTAAGCAAAAAGGAAAAGGGAGGAAGTCACTGTGTACATTATGTGCCTCTTAATATTTCATCCCTTTGAAGCCCCCAGCCTATTGCCTAGGGTTTGATTTCCTAGGTGTTTAAGTTTGGGTAGGCAAAGTGAGTTGCTTTGCCAGAAGCAAGACAGTATGAGTATAAATATCAAGGCAATCTTCCTTTTGCCTAATGTTTTGTGATCTTAGGCAAGTTTTACTACTGTTTTACTGTATCCTCAAATTAAAACCATAAGTCAAAGCCAAATTCGAATGCTGCCTAAATTCTCACGTGAGACACCATTTCTTTCTCTTTCACTTATCCACTTTCTGCCTCTGGATTCAAACCAGTAGACAAGTAACATTGCAAACTGACTGGGTGGTCTGAGTTTGGGGCAAGCCTGCCGGGAGGTTCTCCACGCAGCCTGTCATGAAGCCTTCACCAGCCTGGGCCCGACTCCCTCCCACCACTATCATTCCAGTCTTTGGCTTCTCTTGGCCTTAAGCCACCAAGCAGGGCCCATATGTGCTCTGAGTAGGAAAATTTCAATAAAGTCTTATGAATGGAAGTCGTTGCCCTTTGGCTGGTAATCTAGACAGGGAGTACCCGAGTCCCATTTTTCTTTGAGACAGCCAAATGGGGCTGAGATGCTAACAACCATGGCTCATGGCACACTGGCCCTTCAGATTGTGTTCACGTACTTTGGTGATGACTTAAAGGCATGAGTGTGCTTACTACCAATAGCCTATCAATCAGCCACTAATGATTATTGCTCTGGAAAGGGCCTTAATGGGCACCACTTAAGAGAGTCTTCATTTATCTACTTTCTTTTTCCTCTTTTGACCTCTTCTACTCTACATTAATTCTCTTTACAGGTAAAAGTATGTGTATGTAACTTGGCTTTCCCTAAGGCTTAGTTTTCATGAAAACTGTTCCGTTATTTGTGTTGTGCTCAAGATGGGTTCTGATATCAAGAATTTTTTGCATAGAGTGTTACGGAACAACAGCTATATGTAATGCAGAAGGTTATATAAAACTTATATGCCAAATAGAAAATAGATTAAGATATTGTGGTATTGACATTCCTTACTAGGCAAAAATGGTGTTGTGCCAAACAGACCTACTGCTATTAAGAATCAGACATTGCTAACAGGGACACTAGAGGCTAGAAAGTGTCTGTCTCTCATGATGATGTAGCCTAAGGTACCAAGGTAATCTGTTTAGTTGTTACCCAATAACTCTGGTTTCATCTTATTGTACAATTCTGGGAGATTTCTTCCTATCTGGATCTTTATTATTTCTACCCCGCCCCCAAATGCAGGGAATGAAAGGATTAAGGAGAGGTCAATACATGCAACTTTGGATCAAGACCACTGAACTAGCCTGGGATCAAACAGTTCAGGCTCATGAGTGTTTGGTGATTCTATTCCATCCAATTCCTCTATATAGATAAAACAGAAGCAGTTCGGGTACCAAAGACCAGTCTTCTGGCTCAAGGGCCACAATCACAGATGTAGTGGACCTGTTTCAGCTGACCTAAAGATTCACCCTAAGGTCAATGATAAGAACACTAAATTGGGTGATGAGTGACCTGTGTAACCCCCTGGTATCTGGCCCAAAGGAGCCTAATACAGGTGGGCTTTAGTAGAGGAGACTCTACCAAGTCGGCAAGTCATTGGCTATCACTTCTGTAGAATGGAGCTCTAGTAAGAAAAGCACTTGGCTTTGGCAAAATAGTAATCACTGAAGTTTGTTTTTCTTTGCCACATAATTATCGTTTGTTATTCCCTGAGCAACACTCTCATGCTACCCCTTTCTTCCCACAATCCCTTACTTTTAGGCTCCATACAGCCCTGTCCTTCCTTGTTCTCAAGTTACTACTCCTTTTATCTTCCTCTCATTCCTCACAATGCTTGATAAGTGCTAAGTCCACCTTCCCATCATTAGTCTTAACTGATTATCTAAAGAAAGCTTCAGCTGCTAAAGCTAAGTCACACTAAAAAGTAAATGCCTGATAATCCATTTCAGTGTATTAACCTGCCTAGGAACATTTGCAATTTTAGAAATAGTGCCTCTGTGATATAACAATTTCACAAGAGGTTAGCAAATGAGTCAGTAATCATCTATTTTAAGCCTCTGCTTGGCTAACCATCAAGGAAGGATAGAAGAGTTATTTCCTAGTGTGAAACAGGGGCTTTCCTTGTGCCTTCAGATCACAGTAGCCTATACTGCTCATACATCAGGCCTGCCTTGGAGTGGCATTTCCAGAAAACAGCTAACTGAAACTGACCAGACACACTCTTTTCCAAAAGAGCATATTGCTGAATTAAAAATAAAACCAAAATTAAGCACATTTGTGCAAATGGGGTTAGATGCATTCTATTAGGGCCTGTTTCACACTGGGACTCTCGCCACTGCAATCAGATTTCCAGCTAACAAGCCACAGGTGTACACCACATGAGCAGATGAAAATGTGATTGTAATGGGTGTGTTGACAGTTCAGTAGCCATAATAAATGCATCCCAAGGTGCACCTGTGCATCTGTCATATAGTTAGGTTCTTAGGGCTCTGGGTTCCCCCCTCCCGATAGCTTTGGAGCCATCTGAACAGCTGAGAAGCTACATCAAGGCACCAAGACAAGGGTACTGAGGCAATGGACGCATTAAGAGAAGATAGAGCATGCCAGACTGTAGGGAATGAATTGTTGTTGAAAGTACCTCTCACCCTCCCTTGCCCCAGGTGTTATACTGGGAGGAATGTCAAGCAGCACAGTTCCTGGGCCCCCAGTGGTATCTGATTATTTAAAAGCTTTTTAGTGACTTTCATGTAGCATTTGGGTATTCAATCATTGTATCAGGGTGCACCTGTATTCTGGCACATGCAATCCAAACTTCTGTAAAAGTCCCATGATGAGCTGAGAAATGATTTCATAATTGGTCTTTTAAACTCACTGAACTCCAGAAGTTTTGAGGCAGAGAAATGGGGTGATGGGAGGCAGGGGAAGCATGGTCAAAAGCAAACCATGCAGAATAAGGAAACTTCTTGACCAGTGCTTCCCTACTCCACAGTAATCCTGAGTACAAAGACACACCAATGGATATTGCACAGCTCCCTCATCTGCCAGAGAAAACTTCTGAATCCTCGGAGACATCTGACTCTGAATCAGACTCTAAAGACACCTCAGGTATTACAGGTATTACTACTTCATGTTCTGCAATTATGGCTTGACTTCCCAAATATGAGGGAGGGTGGGCAATGGCATTTTCAGAGGCAAAGCAACTGGTCAAATTTTATATATGAACATATGTCACATTAAGTGATTGCTGAATCTGTCTCTATATAGAGGTATAAATACAGACATGTAAATTTATATATTGACACAACACAACATACGTATATGTATATGTACACTCAATACATACATTTATGTATGTTGTGGCATCAGTATAGACATGTATGTATAGTCATGCATAAATATAAATATATACTTACATGTGAGTGTATGTATGCACACATAAATATACAGAGACTGATTGATTTAGCAATCACCTAATTTCAGCCCTTCACCGGCCACACTGAAGGAACCCTGCCCTACCCCCTAGCTAGCTCTGTAAGCAGGTATCAGGGCTAGCTCCAATGACAGACTGTGACACAGAACCCATAATATTCATGGACCTCACAGGCTGTGAACAAAGTCCTTAACTATGATTGGACTTCTAAAGTGACAGACTTCATGATATTAGTAAATGTCCCTACCAGGGTCCTGGACTGTTACTTATTTACTAAATCTATGCAGGACAGATCCATGCCTTCCCATTTCTAGCTGTCTTGGCAAGTAGGCTTTCTGAGCAGTTCTTTGGAGCACTGGAAAGTTAATGCAATGATTTCTTTTTCTGCAACCTCCTTCCACAGACACACATATAGCCAGGGAGCAGAGAACTTGTAGAATTTTACAGCTGCTAGAATTCCTAAAGCTCTCCTAACACAACCTCTTCTGCTACAGAAGGAGAAATGAAGGCCAGAGCAGTCACACGATTTGCCCAAACTGTGGGCCACAAGCTTCATGGCAAAGTCAAATCAGCATCATCCCCGACAGATGCTCTAAATATTTTGGTGCAGATGTCTAGGGTTCCCTCAAACCCTCCCCCATCATTAGAGCTCCTGCACACCAGGGTTGTAAACACATGTTCTTCTACTACAGACAGATTCCAGGAGGTAGAAGGAGTATGCATAGAGGATCTTTATTGTTTTCCTGTCCCCTAAATTATATTTATTGGGTTGTTCTTAACAAGGGCAGAAGTTCTAGCATAGAAAATCTCTGCCCCTTATTTGTAGCAGTGAATAAAATAGATAAAAATGTCCTGCCCCCATGAAGCATATATTCAAACAGAAGTAAACACATAGGACATATAGTAAATTGGGTGGTGGTAAATGCTATAGAGCAAAATAACTTAGGAAGAAATATCAGGAGTGTAGACCTCTGTCGAAAGTCACCTTGTACACCATTATTTTTCTGTGTCACTAACACCTTGTGCTAGGTCGTTTACTTTGCCCAACTCTGAGTAATTTTGTTGGTCTTCTTAAGCTTTAATGTGCTGAAGAATCACCCTGGGATCTTGTTAAAATGCAGATTCTGATTGAATAAGTCTGAGTGAGGCCTGAAATTTTGCATTTCTAACAAGCAGCCAGGTGATGCCAATGCTGCTGGTACACGGACCAAGTCTTGAATGGGAAGGTGGGAAACGTCTAGCTAATCAAGGCTCTCAAAAGAGAGCCAGTCCAGGCTTTAAGTAACGAGAAGGTGACAGAGGAACTCCGGATCTGGTCCCTCCCCACTCCCCAGTGTCCCCACCCCCAGCAAGTGAGAAGTCTGTCTGTTCTGCCCCTGCTAACCTCACGTTTCCTCTCGCCCCGCCCACCGCGGGCTCCACGCAGAGGACAATGAGAACTCCAAGTCCGATGAGAAGGGAAACCAGTCCGAGAACAGCGAGGACCCAGAGCCCGATCGGAAGAAGTCGGGCAACGCGTGCAACAACGACATGAACTGCAACGACGAGGGCCACAGCTCCAGCAATCCGGACAGCCGCGACAGCGACGACAGCTTCGAGCACTCGGACTTTGAGAACCCCAAGGCCGGAGAAGACGGCTTCGGCACTCTGGGCCCGATGCAGATCAAGGTGGAGCGCTACGTGGAGAGCGAGTCGGACCTGCGGCTGCAGAACTGCGAGTCACTCACTTCAGACAGCGCCAAGGACTCCGACAGCGCAGGCGAGGCGGGCGCGCAGGCCTCCAGCAAGCACCAGAAGCGCAAAAAGAGGAGGAAAAGGCAGAAGGGCGGCAGCACCAGCCGCCGGCGCCTGTCCAGCGCGTCGAGCCCTGGCGGCCTGGACGCGGGCCTGGTGGAGCCCCCACGGCTGCTGTCTTCCCCAAACAGTGCCTCGGTGCTCAAGATCAAGACGGAGATCTCGGAACCCATCAACTTCGACAATGACAGCAGCATCTGGAACTACCCGCCCAACCGGGAGATCTCCAGGAATGAGTCCCCCTACAGCATGACCAAGCCCCCCAGCTCCGAGCACTTCCCGTCTCCCCAGGGCGGCGGGGGCAGTGGGGGGCTGCACGTGGCCATCCCGGACTCGGTCCTCACCCCTCCGGGCGCCGACGGCGCGGCCGCCCGCAAAACTCAGTTCAGCGCCTCAGCCACCGCGGCCCTGGCCCCGGTCACCTCCGACCCGCTGTCACCCCCACTGTCTGCATCTCCGCGGGACAAGCACCCCGGGGGCGGCGGCGCGGGCGGGGGCCCAAGCGCGTCCAACTCTTTGCTATACACTGGGGACCTGGAGGCGCTGCAGCGGTTGCAGGCGGGCAACGTCGTGCTCCCACTGGTGCACAGGGTGACCGGGACCCTGGCCGCCACTAGCACGGCCGCGCAGAGGGTCTACACAACGGGCACCATCCGCTACGCGCCCGCCGAGGTGACCCTGGCCATGCAAGGCAACCTGCTGCCCAACGCGCACGCTGTTAACTTCGTGGACGTTAACAGCCCGGGCTTCAGCCTTGATCCCAAGACGCCCATGGAGATGCTCTACCACCACGTGCACCGGCTCAACATGTCGGGACCCTTCGGCGGCGCCGTGAGTGCGGCCAGCCTGACACAGATGCCCGGCGGCAACGTGTTCACCACGGCGGAGGGACTCTTCTCCACGCTGCCCTTCCCAGTCTACAGCAACGGCATCCACGCGGCACAGACTCTGGAGCGCAAGGAGGACTGAGGTGCCCCCAGCGGTGGGCAGGGTTCCGCTCGGAGGCATCGTCGGCGTTTTCGTTTAGACCTTTAATTCTAGCACTTTGAATTCGAGCAGGTCAGCGTCTTCTCTCAACATGACGGTCCCCAGCCCATTCTTTTTCTTTAACTTGACTCATTCTTTCGTGTAAAGATATATTTTTCACCTTCAGAGGGTCAGATGACCAGTTGCCTGCCATTTTGTCTTCTTCTAAGATGTGTGTTGGGTTTTTCTTTCCTTTGCATCTTTATTAAGATGTCTTTAATGTGTATATGCCTCTGCCATAGAATACTCAGTCTTGTGGTTCAAGAGATTTTTCAAGTGACAACCATTGGTTTTTCATAAGGATCTTGATATGATCAAGATTGAAAGAGACAAGCATAAACATTGTGCCCTGTTTGACTAAGTCAAATGAAATGGGTTGGTTTTTTGTTTTTGTTCTTAATTCCTTTAAAAATAGGGGATAGTATTTTAGAATTTTATGAAGAATTTAATTCTCTTTTTATGGTCAAGATTTTAAGATTTTCTTACTTGCACATAAAAATAATTTGGGTTCTTAAACTTAATTTCTGGCCTGTGACTAGAATGTTTAAAAACAAAGTTGGACTAAATGTTAATTACTGAAACATTAACTTAATTTCTAAAACCATGGTGCTATCATTTATTAATCTGTAATGTCTTCATACAAAATGCAGCTCCTGGGCTGGGTTTTGGAAAAGAATGTGTTCTGTCCTGGTCTGGAGTCCGTTGCTGCAGTCTCCTTGGTTAGTTAAGACAAAGCCCTCATTAACGTTTGCTGCAGGACTTAAAATTTTTTACCTCCCAACTAACAAACATAGCCTCACATTAAATTTAATGGGTCAGTAAAGCTCTTTTTAAAGGGGCTCTTGGAAAACTCAATCAAACTTATTTGAGGAGCCGTTTAGGTACATTCATGCCTTTTGTTGAACTTTTTTCCTTTTCTCAGTCTAACTGAGGCTAATTTAGCAACTTCAGTAACACTTCAGAGTAAAAGAAGGAAAAAAACTATTTAACATGTTTTTGTTTGGTTTCATTTTTTGCTAAAAAAAGGAAGGTTGTATTTGGGGGGACTGATTTGATGGATTCTTTTCCCTTTGGTTCTCTTATTTCTAGGTTAAAACCAATAAGTTTTAAAACTAAAGAATGGGTTAATACACTTCTGATAGATAACTACAACTGAAAACTGCACATTAAGTAAAAAAAAAAGAAAAAGAAAAAAAAGAAAAAGAAAAAAATATCCTATTTTGTCTTTGTCGCCAGAAATCAGTGTAGTGTCAAACACTCCAAATGACTGTCAAGTATAAATTCTTCTTCCACTCTGTTTTTGGCAGCTGTTTGTTAAGGCATCTAATAACAGATGTGAGAACTGTAATGTGTACAATGTGTACGTGTCCTTGGCTGTCAGTCCCATTGCAGTTTCAATGTGTATTTCTATATGCAGTATATACTAAGCTAATGTAGTTGTTTTGTCCTTTGTCTTCTCTGTGCTCTATTTCTAGTCTGGAGTGGTACGATCCCATTCCTGCAGTCCTAGTGAATCAGTGATTCTTGGGGGTTAGTGGTTTTTGTGTGGTGGCCTTCCTCTGTAATGTCACCCTATGCTGCTTCTACTGTCTGTGAACCTTCCGTTTTACTTTTTAAATTCCTGCTGTTACTTTGCTGGTGTATATTCTCCCTGCCTGTCCTTTCTTTCTCTCCCTCTCTCTTCTCCCCTTTTCCCTCTTCTTCTCCCCACCCCACTTCCAAAATCTTCATTCTCAGAGATAAAGACTCTTAACTAGCTCAAGGTTAATGGAGCCATTTTTCCCACAACGGAATTCTGGGTATGACTCGCTCTTCCGGAGTGCAACACAAAGCACTGAAGATTAATGCTCAGATATATTAAATAAATCGATGCCATATAGCCTCAGTTGTTAACATTCCCAGAGTCCCTTGTGCTCTACCTATAAAGCAGTGGGTGCTTTTCTTTGGTTTCCTTCCAGGTTGGCTGATGGAGCAATATATAAAGCAATTACCAGTGAGACAGAAAATTATTTCAAAGGTCAACCAACATTTTTTAAAAATAAAAGGGGAGGGGTAATGGAATATAGAATTGTCATATATATTTGTTTATGCGTGTGCAATGCTAATATAGTAACCCAGCTGTCCTTTGAATATCACTGTGTTAAGTGGATTCCTCTGGGACCTTTGAATTCTATGAGTTGGGCCCAAACCATGGTGGAATCAGAACAAAAAGAAGTTAAATGCCACCAATTCTAGTAGTGTGCTTACTTGAAGGATTTAAACAGGTTTAAAAGGTGAAGAGAGCTGATTGAGAAATTTAAAGATTAATTTTGGAAGCTCTACTCTAGCTATCAAACAATCAAAGGGATGCACCTATCAGCTACAAAGAACAGCTAGACAGCTGTTTTTTTTCTTTTATAAATGTTTCTGTGTTGTGTCAAAATGACTCCTGGTGATTTAAACTAACAGATAATCACAGCTGCTGTCTAAATCCATAGTGTTTAAAATTACAAAATGAAAAAAAAAAAAACACTTCATTACCTGTGAAGACTGTGTGTGTTTTTAACTATTTCTTGTACAAATATATGAAAACTTTTATGAGGAGACTGGTGCCAAGTAGCTGAATAATTGGGGAAAGGGATATTCTGTTCGTAAAAATCTTAGCCGTGTTACCAACTCTACAATATATATATATAAAAAAATTAAAACGTTACAAAGCGACAGCTATGGTACATTTGTTTTGTGTGAAGCTAACCGGACCTAACTTCCTGAGTGCCTGGCTTATTTTGAAATATTTTTTTTTCATTGACCATTGATAATGCTGCAAATCAGAAATGTACATACTTCATTTACAACAGGGTTCTTTTTTATACTTTTGTAGATTCTCATACATGTCACATACATGGTTGTCTTTCTGTAACTTAATTTTTTCATCTGCAGGTGCCATTTTCATAATAAACTTCTCTTGGATTTGTTACTATCTGGCATCATTTCTTTTACATATAACCATCCAAACTAATGAATGCTAGTAGTATTTGTTTAAGCAGGTACCTTGGCCATTATTCTTTATTTAAAAAAAGAAAAAAAAATGATGCATCCATGTATTTTTGCTAGATTTTGAAAAAATATATAGCTTGTGTACCAATGAGGCTGAAAAGGCACAGATTAAGATGCTAATCCAAATACTACAACAAACGTGCAACCATCCTAAATTTTCAGCTACCCCAACTCATTGTCATACTAAGCATTATTATGCACATTATCAAAGCTGAACAATGGGCCTGCAACATTAACCACTATGGAAAGTGTGCATTTTTTGTTGATTAATGCACAGTAAGTGATGATAGTTTTCATACATTAATCATTTAAAATGCACTGAGTATTTTCATTTATTATGATCTGTAACGTATAACCAACTGTTCCATTGTTTATTTTCTTCTCTTTATACTAAATATGTATTATTATCTTCTCTTTATAGTAAAGATGTATTTTCTTTCTCCAGACAAGCCAAGTATGCCATTTGTGGTTGTGCTGTGTTATACAATTAGGTCGGTTTGCAGCCTGTCACATTTTAAGGCAGGTCAGCTGGCTAACAACAACAAAAAGACTCAAAGTTAAGGCTACAGATGGGTCACTGGTTAAGTCTGTGCTCTACAGAGGATGAAGAGATATGAATGGATTGAGCTGAAAGAAAAGGCAAACACTTTTTGCCCAAAAACTAGCAACTGTAATAAATACCATGTCCCTGGGGTTTAAGTCTTCAGTGACTTAATTTAGGGTTAATTTTCAATAATGGAATGATGCTTCAGACTAGAGGATATGGAATTTGGCTAAGGTTTTTTTGTTGGTTTTTTTTGTTTGTTTGTTTGTTTTTTTGCAGGGGGGTTTCCTAGATTACTATATCCTATATGGGTTCTTGAAATAAATAGTTAAAAATCAGAAATAGGGAAAGGATGATTGGAACATAACACTGGGTTCTCCTGACAGCTTTTCCAAAATTTATCTGTCCTTTTGGCTCTTGAGAGGCAGAAAGATACAGTATAATACCAAGAGGTCAAAAAATTGGTGAAGTTAGAAGCTCTTTTCTGAACAGACAATAGTGAGCAATGAAGCTCGCTTATCCAAGCACTCTGTCTGGGAGGC
>PVKY010010277.1:0-12741 GCA_004027775.1 Bradypus variegatus
CACGAGAGAGAAAAGTCTGCTCCGGCCGGCTACTCAGACCAGGCCAAGGAGGGCTGGGCAGAGTGGCCTACACCTCGGGCACGGCCACCAACTAGTTGGCATTAAAGATGCAAACAGTCAGAACCCAGCTTCTTTCTGGCCCTGCTTGCCTTTTGCTGACTCACGCCCTGGGTATGTGCACAGCACGTGGGCAGTAATCCAAAGCAGAGTGGGTGTGTGGGAGAAGAGTATCAGGTGTAGCTAAGGACAAGCAGGAGAGGGGTCCCTGGCAATGGAGACAGGGAACAAAAGCGACTGTCCCTCCCAGCAGACACTGAAGGCAGGAGACGGCACTGTAGAACTCTCCCGTCCTCACGGGCCCTGCTTAGGTCCCAGGGGAAGTCACTGCCCGTCAGCGTGTGCAAAGGTCAGGCTTTAATTACATGCACAGTTAAATGGGAATACTGTGGAGAGGGCACACTCATATTTCTTGGGCTTCGTTAATGTTATTGCTCTGTCACTTTCTCCCTGGGATTGTAGATGAAAGTTCCTTAAGAATGTTTAAAAGGATTATTTACTTTTAATTTTAATTGTTTTACCTCTGGAGGGAGAGGTTACTTTTTTATTTGTTTACTTTTTTTTTTGAGTAGTTTTTTTTTTTTTTGAGTAGTTAGGAAAAAAGAAAAACAACTTTGCCTGTGCATTTCTTGCTAATTTATTTCAAACCTGTGCCTTTTATAGTCTTATCTACTAATGCTTTTGATTAAAACATAAGCAAAAACCAGCCAACATGAACAGGTTGAATTCCACATCTGTGCAGAAGATAGCAGCTCACTTATTTATGGCTCAAAGAAATGGAGCCTAAATTAAGCTAGCTATTGCTGGAGAGTGGATAAGCGGCCATTATGAATTATCCTTAATTATAGCGATTTCCTAAACTAATAAACCTGCTAAATCTTTATTGCAAAGGTTAGTTTACGCAGTGCATATAAAATCCGCATGTGCTCCGCATCAGCCGCCAGCTGTCTGACAGTGTGTTGCTATTTCAGCGAGTGTTCACATAAATTTTATGTTGGTTATATTAACAGTCAGTCCATATCACTACCCACAGATGCCAGTAGGCATAAAAATTGCTCTCTAGTGAGCCTAAATATCCCTAGAAGCTAGTTGTGTCTAATGTTCCATGTAGTATTTGTACGGGAAAGCACCAGATTGGAGGGTTATTTACAGATGAATATTTCAATCCAGTTAGTTCAGATAGGCCTACTTAGCCTTCTTTGCTGGTTTATTTGTATGCTAAAGAATTCACCAAAGGTTCTTGTTTACTTTCAATAGGAGTTTCTATGAAATGCAAACAAGGGAGCCAACTTTAGGTGTTCAAAAGGCTAAGCAGCTCTGTGTTTAAATGCAGGTCAGAACAGAAAATGCAGTCTTGCAGATGGGCTGTCACTCAGATTTGCACCTCTCTCTCTCTCTCTCTCCCTCCCTCCCTCTCTCCCTCTCCTTCCTCCTTCAGACATAACTGGAGCTTGCTTCTTTCATAGCAGTTTTTGGCTGGGCGATCTTTCTTCTAAATTCATCTTTTTTCAATACCTATCTATTCGCTCCCTTCGGCTTACACAATTAACCACCCAGCACCAGCAGCAAAGAACATATCCTTGACTTTGAGAAACTTCCCCCACCATCCTCCAGGATGACAAGAACAGGTCAATCCTCTGCTGTTGAAATGCCCTTGTTTCCTTCCCTTCTCTTCCCTTCCCTTTCCTTCCCTTTCCTTTCCTTTCCTTCCCTTTCCTTGACAAGAAAGGTCAATCCTCTGCTATTAAAATGCCCTTATTTTCTTTCTTTTCTTTTCTTCTCCTTCTTTCCTTCCTTCCTCTCCCCCTTCCTTTCTTTTTCCTTTTCTCCCTCATGATTATTTCCAGTGCATTTCTAAATCTTGAGATTTGAAATGACAGCAAATAGGACCTTTCTCTGTTCCTTGAAAGCTCAGGACCAGCCAAACCTCTGTCGCCCTGAGGGACAGAGGGGCAACGTCTGGCTCTAAAATGTGTAGCCCTCAGTGGCCCTCGGACCGTATATCCCACGTGTTATTGTTTCTAGTGAGGTGACAGTTACCCAGCTCTATTGTTCACCTGCTCCCCATGGCTCAGTTTATATGTGAAAAATACCTATCTGCCCCTACATTTTGCAAATGTTAATGATCCTAAACATTTGCCCCCAAAAAGATTGGAAAATAGCCTCCTTCATTTCCAGCCCAGCGCTGCCAAGATCATGAGAGAGTTCAATAGCAGTGCTAACTTTTTACTTAATCATATTGATTTTATCATTTTTACTACTTACAATAGGGATTGGTTGGCTGATAGTTATTTGACCTCCCTTTGTGCGTGGCTGTGGAGTGCTTCGTTAGAGCTATTGACATATATCTCTTTTCCCCCACACCTCTTCCAGCAGCCCATCTTGGCAAATAATATTGAGATGCAGTAACTGTTCCCTGATATTGATTTCGGATTGTATTCATCACACTCTTCCCAGGGCCAGGCAAGGAGCAGCAGCCTCAGTTCTGTAAACCCTTGACTGCTGCAGGCTGTGGTATTATTTCTATCTTCCAAGCAAGAATATCAATTATATGTGTTTCAAAAAACAAAAAAAGTTCTACCTAGGGTTATGATTTTTTTTTCTTTTTTTTTTAAACACATATATAATAAAATTGATTGCCTCAGTTTTAGGTTGGGCTTTTTCTGCAACTTTTTTTTAAGGAAAAAAATGGTCCTGGCACTGGTGGGAGGAACTCTGATTACATTTGAAGTGTCTAGAATTCAAAGGCTGGGTACAGGCAGCCAGACCCTGGGCTTTTTTGACCTTCAGTTCTCAGCCCCTGGGGCTGGTCTCACCACCTGGGCCTGAAAAAGTTCCACGTTACACCTCCATGAAGTCAGATGGGATGACACAGTACTTAAAAGAACCCAGGATTTACGTTGAGAGAGTGACCTTCAGAGTGACCTACCAAATCCGGTGATTATAACCCCTTCTTCCCACGGGAAGAGTGCACGTAGTTTGGGTGGGTTCATATATTCATTGAGAAAAACACCAAACACGGAGCAAATAATATGTGAAATCATATGTTATATTGGCAAAAAGGGCAATAGAGAATCTGCACCAAGTGGTTATAGCCAGGTGGTAGAGTTACATGTTATTTCTGTTTTCTCCTTGGGGCATTTCAACATTTTCTAGATTTTCTTTTGTAATTAGAAAAAAAGAATCCTACTCATAAGAGTTATTTTCAGGAAAAGTTAGTAGAAAGATGAAACTCCAGAAGATGTCTGTCCACCAAAGCAAATGCATTAACCAAGTTTGAAGTTGACTCCGTGGCCATGCCAATCTGTGCCCCGAGGGAAGTGGGACGGGCATCGCTCCTACCACCAGGCCACTGCCAGTTTTTATTTTGTGAGTTCACTGGGGATTGTGCTGGCCTTTTACCACTAAAGCAGGAACACGAAGTCGTTAGGTATCAGACAGGCCTGGGTTTCAGTCTTTGTTCTTTCTCTTTCCAGATATGACTTTGAACAAGTTAAGTAGCTTCTCTGTGCCTCAATCTTCTCATCTGGAAAATGGGTCGTGGAGAGGATTAAATAAGATACAGTGTCTGTCAGCTAGTGTCTGACATCTAGCAAGAAATCAATGGTAATTGTCATTACCAACTTCCATATAGCAATTTCCTAATCACACTGGAACTGTAATAGGAATTAGCATACACACGGTCCCCAGAAGGATCAATTTTTCTCCTTATACCCAAGTGAGACTCAGTTGAAATCTATCCAATGTCTAATACATATCAGATTTTCTAGGACAAATCTGATTTTACATAATACTCTTTGTTTAAAGGCAATTCACTGTTAAATGTATATACAAATGGAATTTTTTTTATATTTTTGTGGGGATTTTTAAATAAATAAATGCATGTATCGGGAAAAAAAACTTACAGTTCTTTATTTATGATTTCGAAAACATGGTCACCATACCAATAGTTCTTTTTGCTTAGGATGTGCTTGTCCCTCAAACACATGCACACACTCTTGCCTCCTCCCCAAAGCAAGAATTCTTCCAGAGAAATGCTAGAAGACCCAACAGAATTTCTTAGAATACCATCTCGTTTTTATCCTACAGTCAATTTTGCTATTCTCAAGCGTTTTCTATTTGTAAGGTCAGAAACACTTTATAATACTGGGGATAGCATGGAATTCTTCCCTCTAGGGCCAAACGCAGAGCATAAAAAGCAGCTCATTTAGACACTTTACTCAGTTGCTGGAACTGACTTAATGAGAGACAGTGAACATTTTGCAGGCTACTGAACTTCTGAAATGTGACAGTCCAAGCAAATGAAATCATGGTCCCTTTCATTGTAGTTTAATTGGCCTCAAACTTGGCACAAGGAGCTGCTGAAAGCTGTGTTCAAGGGGAGACAAACAAGCATCCTACAACGAATTCAGCCCACACAACACATCTTCCAACTGTCCTGCCTCCACCCTGCTCTCAAGACTGACTCTGGGTCAAGAAAGATAGAACTGCGGTGAAAAAAGAAGAGCTCGTAAGGCAGGTCAGATGCTGGCATTGTGTACGGCGTGCCTGTCTCCCTGAGTTAGGCACTTGAACTAGCTCAGCCTCCTGGCAGCCAGTACAGGCCAATTTATTTTAAAAAGGCAAAAAGAAGTGAAACAAACTTAGACTCTCTCCTTGGCTTGTTACCGTGTCAAGATAGCAGTGTCAAGGAGTGCTCTTAACAGAAGGCTGAGGATGAGCTGAACATAAACACTAACAAGGGAAGAACTAAACATGGGCCTCCTGTTGAGTGGAGCTAAACGGCACTCCCAGTCGAGTAACCCAAAAAAGCAGAAAATTACCACAGCTGTCAGGAAAGGGACTGAAATCCCGTCAGGCAGCACTAGAACGAAGGGAAATGATGGGAGGGAAAGGTGAGTTCTGAGGGGGAACGACGTGCAGTAGCTGATCATTTTGGAATGTGCTTGTCTAGAGTTGGGAGGCCCTTGGAAAGTTTAGAAAGACATCTTGGCCTCTCTAGTTTTGTTCCTTTATCATTTGAGTTCTCTGGGTTGAAATCGATTCTATTATCTCAGCCTCTTCTGTTCTAGCCATCTCGCTTGAGGCTCCGTGTTTCCTGTTATTACGGCTTTTGGTTTAGCCAGTAAGGTCAGGAGAGTGGGCAAATTGGGTGCCTGCATGTAACAGACCATGGCTGGACATCGATTTTTGAAGGTTCATTAGATAAATGCTGACATCACAGATTGATGTCTCTTTAAACCAGTGCCTAGTGCTGGACCCGTCTGGGGAATCAAAAATATTGATGTAATGCGTTTGAGCAGAAGGCCCACTGGAGAATTCCCCTGCCTAAATGGGATCCATAAGTTTAGGCTTTCATTAATTATGCTAATTCTGTGCATCACATCGGAAGGGGAGTGCATCTGCAGAACTTTTTTTTTGGGGGGTGAAGCCCCCACTTTAGGAGCACAGGAAGGCCAGACGGGGTGCTCACATCGATTTTTCATTGCTGTTTTGAGCTGCTGTTTAGTAATTAAAATTTTTGATCATAGACTGATTTTCCCATACAGTGTGGCCATGGAATTGACAAGGGACTGATTAATGGGCCGACCTTGGGGCCAGGAGGCTGCTGGGTTGCTCTCTTGTGGAAGGCATGCCAGCAAAATAAAGTTGATGGTTTTGTTTGTGTTTAACCCCTCACCTTGGCACCATCAATAGATTGAAGACATCATTTGTATCTCCAAGTGTTTCTTTAATTAAGACCTTCTAAAAATCTTTCCTATTGATTCATTCCATTATCCTATTGATTAACTGCAGTGGCTCATGTACTTGGTCTTCAGTGGAAGGCAGCGGCCTCAGCCGTCCGTCAGGACTGCAGACGCAGACCACGGCAGCCGGCAGCCAGCGCCCAGGGCTGGCAGGGGTAGGCACCGGCGGAGGCTCGCTGAACACCGCCGAGAAAGCCAGTTGTCTCCCGCGGAGGGGCGGCCGAGCAGAAAGCCTTCCTTCCAGTTATTTATACTGCAGCTGCTTTGCCAGCAGTACGGGGGCACTGGCAGTCTTCAGTAGGGGAAGGGGAAGAAGGAATCTGCGCTGTGTCTGAATTTGGAAATCGTGAGCTTTGAGGCAAAAGCAAACTCAGAAATTGAGATGCCAGGCACGGTTCAGAGGCTGGCTGTGTGCCCCGGTCCTGTCAGCCTCCTCACTCACTGGCTACGGGAAGTGCCTCGGTGGCCTCCTGTTTAAGAGGAGCGTCCCTCTGACTATTCCAGAACTAAGAACTGGCCACTTGTGTGACTTGTGCCCCTGGATATGGATCTAATCCATCCCTGTTATTGAAAACAAATAAACCTGTGGCTAAAAACTTTGTGTTTCGAAATATTCTGTAATATTGACAGCCACAATGAATTATTCTGGTTGGGGTTTGAAGAGGCTGAAGTTTGGTATTTTGGGATTGGTGAAGTCGAATGATATACATAGAACACTCAGCACATAGTAGGAACTCAATTGATAAACCAATAAATGTTCCCCACCTCCCCTCCACCAAATCATTTTTCTTCGTCATGTATTCTCCACCTCCCCATCCTCTAAGTAGGCCAGAGCAGATGGGGACACTTTTCTTCCCAAATGGAATCCAGGTGAAAAGAGAAAATTTAGAAGCCAGGATGCTGGGTAGGAGGCAGTTGAAGTTGGGGAATATGATGTCTCTCTGATCTGACCCTGAAGGAAGCAAATTAATCACAGTGAAAAATCCTAAGACCCTGAAGTGTCTTTCAGGAGGAAGTTTGGTTGTAACAGCCTTCATCTTCGTGGTCAAGCTTTGGCCAGCATAAAGCGTGTGGTCCTGAGTTAAAGCCAGTGGCTTCTTTTTAGTCCTCAAGAAAGGAAGTTTCAGAAAGTCCCTCCATGTGAGTTTTGGGATTGAGAAAGTGGGAGTGGGCAAACTGTGGTGGCAGGGAGGAATTCTCCTTTCCAACATGAGTATTTAAAATAAGCATTTGCTTATTTATAGAATTTTAGAATCAAAAAATTGAGTGCAAATGTGGGTCTGATTTGTGTTTCTTCTACTGGCTGTTGTTAATAGCGAGTTTTTTGTTCCAAGCCATGTACTCGTTTCCCTTGGCACCAAATGTCATGTTTCTGGGTGTCCTGCATTCTGTCCGGCGGGTTAAAAATGAATAATGTATAAACTCTTTTCTCGGGCTTGGGCCCTGACCATCTTAACTGCCAGCTCCACCCTTATAAACTTTAAAAAAAAAAGCCTCTCTCCACATTTCTACAAGGTTTGTCATTATGACAATAACCCACACTTTTCTCCAAACAAAAAAGAAAATTATTTAGGTCTAAGTGTACTTTCCAGAAACCATATTATTTATAAAACCTGGTAGAAACATTTTTAAGGCTAAATATTGCTGGGTTTGCTTTGTAAATTAATGTGTTTTCCATTAACATGCAAGCTGTGCTAATTAACAATATTTTTGAAAATTCAGAATAAAACAAACCAGAAAAAGAGAAATCTCCTATAATCTCACCACCTTAACATAAACACTATGAATATTTTAGAGTATTTGTTCTTCCAGTCTTGTCTTTTTTTTTTATTGCATACATACATATACTTTCAAAGCAAAATTAGGATTCTAATATTTTACACTTGTCCCTTTTCACTTACTATGTAGTGACCAGTTTTTATATCTTGAAATAGACCTTGGGAACATGATTGTTAATGGCAACCAGCATCCCCTTGTATGATATTCCATAATTAAAGTTTTTTCCAATTGCTGGACAATAGGAAATTTTTAAAGTTTTTCCTTTATCATATAAAATACTGAGATGAATACCCTTGCTTCAAAATTTTGCGTGGATCTTTGTCACTTCAGGATAAATTCCTAGAAATTGAATTACTGAATCAAAGAATATACACATTTTTAAAGCTTTTGATACATTTTGCCAAAATGTTCTTCCAAAGCATAGAGCCAGTTACATGGACTCCAGCAGCTTATGAAGGTACCTCTTTCTTGTACCCTGGAAAAGTGTGTGTGTGTGTGTGTGTGTGTGTGTGTGTATGTGTGTGTAAACAATTTCAATTTGAAAGATTAGAAAAAATGGTGTTTCATTGACTTAATTTGCATTCTTTTGATTACTAATGAGGTGGAAGTGTTCTTTTTAAATTTAATGGTTAAAATGGTTGATTTCTTTTGAGAAATATTGTTCATGTCTTTTGCCCATGTTTATTGGAATGCTTGGCTTTTTCTAATTGATTTGAAGAAATTTTTTCTTTTTAAGTAAGAATTGTAGGCCTTTTTCATAAGTAATCAGATTAGATTGTGAGAAGCAAACAAATTGGATTTTTCATGGGGGCATTAAGTTATGGTTGGGGTATCTATTGATAATGGCAATGTTATTACTGTCCTTTTTACTTTTTAAAACATGGCTAGTTTGTCTTTGGTAAAAAAGATATATGAAAAAAAATCTGACAGTGTCAATCCAGCTCGAGTTAACTATCCCAGGACACTACCAGCATTTTATTACAGTTGTAAAAAAAAAACAACAACCCAACAATTTTATTGTTTTGATTATTGAGATCCAGCCACAGATCAACTGAACAATTAAAATCTCTAAATAACATTCTCTGAATTGTCAAACAAAGGATTAGTTCCCAATGGAAATGACTTTTTTTTTTAAGAAGATAGTTCCTCTGTAATGTCTGTGCCAGTAAATGGTTGCACTAATTGGAGTATACAGAAATATTTTACCAGTTTAACAATGCATGACATCCTAATAAGATTGGGATGACAAGCTTTTCTTTTTATGAAAGGTGAAGTTACTGCATGCTTCTAGTATACATGGACTATGTGTCTTTTTATGACATGTTATAAATGAAATTTTTAGAGGAAATTAATCTGCTTTACTAAATCTTTCCTGTATATGAAATTACCTTATTTTTACAAAAGCAGGTCAACAGAATCTTGATTTCTGTTGTTTTTTTCTACAGTAGTTGAAAGAATATATTTTAAGGAATCTTGGAATTGAATGGAAAAGGATCACGATTAAATGTATATTCAAGTGCTCATCCCAAATCCCGCTAATCTGCCACAAGAATGTGTGATGCCAGAGTCCCCTTCTTTCTTCAGCCCAGGTGGCTGGCTGAGTGCTGGCTTGGGACGGCTAATGACAGTCTTCCAAGACAAGCAGGACTTGGCGTCAATGTCCCTCTCCCTGTAATCTGTATACTCTGGAAGTTGTGAGCTCTGGCAGGGTTTTGATGATTTTACGATGGCTTGTGTGTATTTACAGTGTGTTTAAAATACTCTTTTTAATTATCATTTGAGTGACAAAGCTTACTCTTTCGATCTTTATCTGCACTTCCTGGTGATGTATGTTTGTTAGGTAACTCAAAAGAAGAAATTTAGCAGAGCCAGAGCTTTATGCCAGTAATAAGACTGAAGAGTCAATAGAGGATTAACCTGCCTTTCTCCTCTTTGTGAGAATAAATGAGGCATTTTATAAAATCTTTCAAAGTGGTCCAGATTTTCAAAGCAGCATCCTAGAAACATATTAAGATAATAGGTATACAGAAATGAGCAGCATTTGAATTCCACAAAGCAAGTATGTACAGAAAAGAATCGCAGAAAATTATTTGAATACTCTTCTTCAATTACACTGATGTGTACCATCAAAACTGTCTATGACAGGGAACCTTGTCAGATTACCTTCTGCATTTTATATATACATATATGTGTTTGTGTGTTTATATGTATGTATATTCGTACATAACGTATACACAAATTGTCACATGGAGCTAGGCAGCCATGTATGATTGGATACTGATTTTTTTTAGAATTTAGGGGCTAAATAAACAGGATGGAATCTAGTTGAGCCTAGCAAAGCCACACCTTAAAATGCTTCCCCTTTCATTTGAAAAGGAATTGAAGGCCTGGGTTATTATTCCTTGCTGCATATGAGTAAAGGCACATATGTTAATAATAGATGCTTAAAATTTAGAATTAAATATTGAAACTCTGTCTTGATTTTCCAAAATGATGAGGCACAACCACCCTCTCTTTTAATAATGGGCCAAAATTTTAAGCAAAAGTGAAGAAAACAGGTTTGGTTAACTGGTGTATGTGATTATTGACTTATGTGATTAACTGACAGAATTATTGTGCATCATCTTCATCATCATCATCATCACCATATATAAAGAAAGTCCAGCTGCCTAAGACTGCTCTCAAAGAAATCATAAAAATCATGGATTGATTGGCAGAGTTAAGGGGATATTAAAAGCTGATGTTGTGCTTGAATAAGATAAGCATTCTATATTAGACTGTACTGGAGAAAGCCCTCATGTGACCATGAGATTTTATTGACAGCTCAGAACTAAAGACCATAAATTCTGCTATTAGGCAATATACTGTCCTGAGATATGGCAATGTACTGTCATAAGAAATGGACATCATGAAAGCTGAAGCTGCCTTTGGGAGCCCAGCGGACACAGTGTGGAGTCAAATGAGGCATTAAACCCAAACCAAGGCCAACACTGACAGGGCTGTCATCTTTTTTAGCCTTCTAACTGTCCGAAAGCCTTGGCTGCCATTTGTAATGCACCCACCTTTCCCATCCCCCCGTTTTTTCTTTGGCATCACCTATGTGTGAGTCACACTTAAGGATAAGTATTCTGGTGGGATCTCCAGTCCCCAGCCATGTCCCCCACCAGGCTACCAGCATCAAAATAATGCTCATCATATGATGGCCACTGTGAGATTTAGGCAACAGTAGGATGATGTGGAGTTTGTGTTAAGAGTTAAGCTAGACAGGAAAGAAAGCTTGTTGCAGCTCCTCCGTCAGGCAGTCATGTGTTCACGTTCGAGAACTCGTCAGAGGCAGAGAGAAAGAAGGCTGAAAATAAGCAGGTAGCAAGGGCACAGGTAGGTGAGCTGTTTGAGTAGGGTGCTGAGTTAGAAGAAAGAGGCAAGCCAGGGACGGAGGCCAGAGTGGCAACTGGATCAAGGATTCCGAGAAATAATGGATTTGTGAAGAGAAGGTCAAAGACTCAGACCCAAGTTTTGGTCCTAAAGGGGTCAGGAAACCCAGCAGAATGTCTTAACAATAAAAAGCAGAAATCTAGTTATGAAATAGGCAGTGACAAACCAAGGAGTGGGGGAGTGGTAGTGGGAGCAGTCTACCCTCTCACCACCAGCCCCCCATGCTGACCATAAGGGGGTGCATTGTCTCTAGAAACTTCTAAAACAATAATAAAGCTGACTCAGACTCAGCTTCTTTTTTATTATCACCATTCACCAACAGTTCCAAACAGTGTCAGTGATAGATTACCCCTCCCCAAAAACCTCTTTTACTGCTCTATGCTCTAAACAATCTCTGATGTTACTGCTGAATTTTACTAAAGTAAAATCTTCCAATTAGCACATTTCTGTAGCAGATCCTTTAATAAGCATTGTATTCTACAAGGACGTTTTAATGCAGCAAATTCTCAGTTGTGTTACCATTTGAAATTGTTTGAGCTCATTTCAAGTGTAGTTTCTGTCTCCCACCCCTGTGGTGCCACACTTCCTTGCATTTAAGTAGTTGAGATTCAAAATAAACAGTGATAGACAGTGGTTGTTAAGATGAAGAAACAGCAGTTGGAGTACTTCAACTCTGTTGTGCCATGTGACCACTTGGAGTTTTTACTGTGGTTTAAAATTTAAAACAGTGAAACAGTGTATGAACTATCAGAAGTAGTGTTCGTATTTGCTATGTGAAAATTCTGGTTCTGTGCATAAAATAGTTGGCTGAGTTTGAATACTATTTTTAAATTGGAATTTCTTCTTTGTTTTCGATAGTTTCAAAATGAAGAAAATAATTATCACTGATCATTATGATTGTTATTTCAAATAATTTTTTTGTATAGAGGAGAGGAATGTGAAAAATAATCTGCTTCAGGTGTCAGATATGCTAGATATGTCCCTGGAGATGGGATGGTATTTATAAGTGGCTGGTGAATTCAGTGCCTGGTGAGCTAACCAACGGTAGTAAGGTAAAATAGGCCCAGGATGGCCAACTCAAGAATGAAGTTTGATTCTGAACTTTTATAAACTAGTATCTTCCTACAATTCTCTGGGGCTGAACTGGCCTCAAAGTGAAGCCAAAGCTGAAGCCACAGAAGGAAGTATGTAAGTAAATTTGATTAGAGCCAGGGAATGAAAACAAATTGGTGGGCAGAATGGTTGTTAATAGTCACCCTGGGAAAAGCATGTAGATACCACCCAAGTAACTGCTATTGGCTGGGGTGACTCATCAGACTGCGCCCAAGCAACTTCAAGGTCCTCGTCAACTAAAAAGTCAGAAGGCAAAATGGTGGAATTAGGGAAGAAGCTGTCTAGACAACTAGCGGACGGCTAATAGCAACACTAAATGGGCTGGCTCTCTTATGGACCATTGAACTGGAGCAGGACTGAGTAGTAGAGATGAGTGGAGCGGCCAAGCACAGAAAGGTGGGATTTGTTTCAAAGTGGGGAGTGTGTGTCCTACCTAAAGGGGGCAGCTGCAACTTGGCTTTGGCCAGTTATTACCAATATTACCATATTGGAAGCAGATCTTCCAGTGTTTCCAGTGAAGCCAAAAATATGAATTTTTGAGTGAAATCATTGGATTTCTTCTTTTTTCTTTCTTCTTTCCTTTTTAACTAATTCACTTTTTTTTTTTTTC
>PVKY010010278.1:0-12731 GCA_004027775.1 Bradypus variegatus
AGTTTCAAAGCAACTGATTCAAGACAGTTCCTTCCAGTTCAATAGCTGCTTTGGTGGAGGGGCTTCCTACCCCACCAACTTCCCACACTCTCCTCTGCTAATCCGTTCTTGATCACTTTTGATTAATTACATTAAGCAATACTCTGGCTGGCTGCCCAAATATCTTGCCCCTGGAAATGCCATCTCCTTAGGTCCCTGCAGGTCCAGCCTCTTGGCTGCCACTCTGACCTTGGTGTCCTTTCCAGAAGTTGTACCCACTGTGCTTGTGACAGTCAGTAATGTCCCAGGGTCTGCTCTTCCATGATCCGACTGTCCCCACAGCTGCTGGGGAGCCCAGTGCTGTACAACATCTTTCACGGTCAGGCCCAGCCAGCCTGAGCCTCTCAACCAAGCTGGTGCCCCCTTACCAGTCCATTCCTTACCATCTTCATAAAAAGAGGGCCCTCCCAAGGAACTTACTCAGCTAGTGGGTTTTCCAATCTAAAACAGAAGATCCGTTCTAACATGCCCACTTCGCCAAGCCTCGAGATACCTTCCTCCACCATATGCCACAGCTGCTCCAATTTCATTTAACTTGGACCATCACTTTTGCCAAGTTTGCAAGAATCGTCCCAGCAACACATTAGCCCCATCTCCCAAGGATCATTTTGAGGTATTAAATCTGAGAGAGTGTTTCCACATTGACAAACTTCTATTCAGCTTCCCCTGATTCAAAACCTTCAGAATCCATTCCTAGGAATATTCTCGCAGTCCTGCCAGCCCCTCTGGGCTTGGTCCCACAGCTCCTTTGTTGATCAATCCCTCATCTTCCTTAGCAGGCAAAGCATTTTCCTGGCGAGATTACGCTGAGATTTGACCCCAGTTTGGGATCTGGTGGCCAAGAGGGGACATGGAGGCAGAGCCTAAGGACATAATCATTGTCCTGTAAGTCCCCTTCCCTTCTTGGAGATTTCTGCATTGCCTTTAAGACAAGTCCCTCTGTCTTCCAACAGGGGGAAGCCAGCCACTTCTACAGGCCAGAGGGTAAAGGAGAATCTGGGTGTTGGAGGTTCTCAACAGCATCTCCTCAAATAGTTCCATCTCAGCTCCAGGGTCCCCACCTCCTCTCCCTTAAGACCCTGGCTTTGAAGAGGAAACTTCCCTAGGTGGAGAATTCAACCTTCTCTGAAATCCTGCCACTCATATAATTAAGACTGGGCCTGCGTTCGGCTGTCTGCCCTCTGGCTGCAGAAGAGATGGGTCTCTTTAAATGCTGCCAAGGAAGCCGCCTGACTCTTGGCTGTTAATTGGCTCAGTTCTCCCGAGCTTGTTGTTTTCTCTCTTGGAAGCATCGATGGCGTTTAGCAGCAGCCTCGCCATGCCACAGTCCGCATCCGCGCTCCTGCCTCAGGCCGGGGGCCCCCAGTGGTGGTCTCCTCACCCACTGGCCAGCAAGGCGCCCAGCTGAAGGACCCTGTCCTCGGAGTCTGCTCCCTAGGCACTCCTGACGCTGTCTCTGGCTGTCTCAGGCTGGGTCGCAGAAGCAGAGTCTGCGACGGAGCAAGGATGGACTGTGGGAGAGCGCTTCAGGACGAGCCCCTAAGGGAGTGAAGGAAGCGGGACGGGGAAGGGGAGAGCGCTGAGCGAGGACCCCGCCTCAGGTGAAGGCCAGCTTGGTCAGATCCAAGGGGGGCTGGAGCGCAAACTGTGCCACGGACTTATCTGCATCGTGAGCTGGGGGAGCAGTTTTTTGACCCCCTGTATCAGTTAGTCTTTGGCCAGGGGCTGTCCCCTGAACCTTCCCCGTGTTGAGGCTCCCGTTACCCGGGTGCATCTCTCAGGATTAAGGGGCGGGGTGCGCCAGCCTGGGAAAGGCGACGTGGTCATGACAGGAGCGCACGGATTTTCCGAGCCACAGCCCCCCTCTGCTAACCCCGGCTCATTCACCAGTCAGTCACGCTTTCTTGTCACAGGTGCCGGCCACCACCGGGCTGCCATGTCCCCCGCGCTGCAGGGGACCCTCATCAAGCTGTCCGAGTGGCTACATGGATGCCCCCCCCCCACGACTGACTGGAGGTGGTGGGCAGGGGCACGTGCAGCCACCATCCACCCTCCCTAAAGAGAATCTGCCAAATCCCGACCTCCCTCGTGGCCGCCCCCACTTCTTTGGTACGCTGGAGCGGGTGGTCGTCGGGGAGGTCTAACTGTGGGACCAACTTTGCAAGTCTCTGCCGGCTGTGGGACTTGCGCCTGTTTTCTTGAATCCTCGACCCAAAAGGAGCCAGAAAGAGTATGCGGTTCACACCCTGTTACCCCGCGTGTGCGCAGCACCGGATTGCAGCTTTCGACTCCAGGGCTTACCGCCCACCCCCGGCCCCGAGATCGGCAGAAACAAGGGCTCGAGTTTCCCCTTCTCTCTCCTCTCCCGCCCGCCAAAGCGAAGCCGGGGGCAGCGGCGTGGAGGAGCGCGCCGCCTAGTGGGCGCCGGGGGCAGCGGGCTCTGCACGTCTCCGAAAGGGCCTGGGGGGCCACGGGGAGGGACAGCGAACAACAGAGAGAGAGAGGACTGGGAGAGTGAAGGAGCCAGGGGGCTCCATGGGGGGCGCCACGAGCCCCGCCCCTGGGCTGCCTCTGCCTGGGCGCGTCTCAGCCGCTCCTCTGACCTTTGGGGGAAATTTCCCGAACATTCTAAGAAAGAGTCACTTAAAATCCACGTGGGTGTAGTGTTTCTTTTATTCCCAGAAGAGGGGTAAGGCCGGGTTCAGAAAGGGGAGAGGGTTCCTCTTCCCTGGTGCTTGGGGAGCATTGGCCCACTCCCTGGACATGGTCCCTCGGGCAGTGAGGAGAAGGGAGCCACTGTCACCGAGGTGGGGACACAAGTTGCTGCAGCTGTCACCTCCCCAGACGCACCTGCAAAGAGCCACCTCCACAGGGGTCACATGACCATACCCACATGTGGGCTCTAACAAGTACAGTAGACAGTCTGGAAGGAAATGTACGCACCTCTCAGGGGGAGGAGACCCGGAGCAGAAGAGGGAGCTTTCACTTCTTAATTTACATACTTCCCCAAAAATGCGGTGGGATCGTGGGTGTACTTTGCTTTCATTTTTGACCTATTTTTGTATTTTTCGAGTTAAAAAGCAACAGGACATTAAGCACCTCCAAATGGAAGGATGAAGCCGGCATCAGTGAAGTAGAGTTGCCAGAAGAAATCAGGCCTCTAGCTCCACAACCTAGGCCTAAAATAACGTTTTATTGGAGCACACCCCTGCTCCTTTGTTTGCATGTTGCCTGTCGCTGCTTTTGCACCACAACAGCCGAGGAGAGTAATTGCAGCAGAGAACACATGGCCCATGGAGCCTAACATGTTTATTATCTGGCCCTTTACAGAAAAATTTTACTGACCCCTGCCCAAATCCAACTACCAAATTACAAGCTATACAAGAGACAGAGTAGTATGTTAAATGATGCCAAAAGGATGCAACCAGCAAAATCTGAGCTACAGGAACCATCAATTTCTTCAATATGTAAATTGCAAAAAAAAAAAGGAGGGAGCCCCTAGATTAAAAGAGGCAATAATATCAGCCTGTCACAATGTGTGCACTTTATTTGGATTCTGAGTCAAACAAACCATAAAACGCTTTTATTAAACATTTATGATACGTGTGAGATCATTGGAAATTTGAATACTGCTTGGATGTTTGATCATTGTTTTAGTTCGCTAGGCTGCTGAAAGCAGAGACCATAAAATGGATTGGGTTTTAACAATGGGAATTTATTAGCTTACAAGTTTGAGGCTGAGAAAGATGTCCAAAGCAAGACATCATCATGTCTTGATGCTTTCTTCCTGAAGACTGGCTGCTGGCGATCTTGTCTCCTCTGCCACGTGTCAAGGCACATGGCAGCATTTGCTGGTCTCTCTCTTCTCTTACGGATTTTGTTGCTTTCAGCTTCTTGCTTCTATGGCTTTCTCTATCTGAATTCCAGTGTCTTATAAAGGACTCCAGTAAGATCAAACCTGTGCCATGCCAGGTCCTACTTGCAATAGGTGCACACCCACAAAAGTGGACTAAATTTAAGAAAATGATTTTCTGGGGTACATACAGTTCCAAACCACCACAATAATATTAAGAAACGATTTGTTAAATTTTTAAGCTGTTAAAAAAAATCAAATGATTCCAAATAATTTAGTTAGCTACTTCACCCTTAAAGGGTGGAGAATGACTCCCCACTCCTTAAGTGTGGGCTGCTCCCAGGACTTTCTTCCAAAGAGGTCACTGTGGAAAGGGGAGAGGGGAGAAACCTGGCAAACACTCCCTTAGCTGGGGGCTCAAGGTCAACATCACAGTGAAAGGCCATACTGATAGCTTGGATCTTTGATAAGACGTGACAAAGATGGTGCTTTACCTCTGTAGTCTTCTTCCCCCAAAATGCATAAATCCAGTCTAAACATGATAAAAACTATGTCAGGATCCCACATTACATCGTGGAAAAACTGAGGAAATTTGTAAAGCATGGACTCTAGCTGATGCTAATGTTTTGATGTTGGCTCATTAATTGAGAAATGTACCATCATATTAGTAATAGGTGTGGGGTATACAGAAACTCTTTGGTAAATCTAAATTCTGTAAATCTAAAACTGGTCTAAAACAAAAGGTTGGGATTGAAAATCATCTGGTTACACCTGGCCACACCCATAGGAACAGGTAACACTTATGCAGCACCTCCCAGGTGCCAGGTACTGCTCCAAGTGCTTTATGCATATTGTCCCCACTGACACACACACACACACACAAACACACACACAGCCATATAATGTTCAGGTTGTTATTTTATAGATGGGAAACCTGAGGCACAGAGAGGTTGAGTAACTTGCCCAAGGTCACACAGATAGTAAGCATCAGAACCAGGGTTCAAGCACATGTGTTGATCTCCATTCCCTCCAAAAGGGCTCTAAAAAATATAGCCCTACCAGGACAAAGAAGAGAAGAAAATACACAACAGCAGAAAAAAATGTTGAAATTTGGGGATGAAAGGAAAGCGAGTGGAGGTGTGTTAAGTGACAGCGCAGCAGAAAAAGCTGGAACCTCAGTGTCTGCAGAGGGCAAAGGAAGGGACAATCAAGGGAGAAGCGAGCCCCTTCCCCTGCGGAAGTCCAGGGAAGCTCAAGAATTGAGGCACCGGTACCAAGGGTGGGGGGTGGAAAACTGATGGGAAGGGAATGAGGTGAAATGATGAGACCCTCAACCTCCTGCCCCCCCCCCAAGGTACAGAAGCTGGGTGTCAGTAAGGGAGGGATGTAGGGGTGGGGTATGAGATTCTTGGTGGTGGTGGTGTTCTCCTTTTTATTTTATTTTATTTTTTATTCCTTTTTTTCCCTATTCTTTCTTTGCAGACAAAATGGAAATGTCCTCATATAGATTGTGGTGATGAATGCATAACTATGTGATTATACCAGGAGTCATTGATTGTTTGCTTGGGATGGATTGTGTGGTGTGTGAATAAAACTGTTTAAAAAATAAACAGGAAGCTACAAGTGCTGGAGAGGGTGTGGAGGGAGGAATGTACCTGTTCACTGTTGGTGGGGAGGTAGAATTGTGCAGCCCATCTGGAGGGCAGTGTGGTGGTTTCACAGGGGGCTAGGTGTAGGTTTGCCATATGATATTGCAACCCCATTATTAGGTATACACTTGGAATACCTGAAAGCAGGGACATGAATGGACATTTGACACTGGTGTCTGTGGCAGAAGTATTCATGATTTGCAATGGATAGGGGTGGCCTAGGGGTCCATCAGCTGATGGACAGAAGGGTGAAATGTGGTATGTACATGCAATGGAGTCTTAAGCAGCTACAAAAGGGAGTGAGGTTGTGAGTTATGCAGCTGTGAGGATGAAACTTGAGGACAGCCAGAAACGAAGGGACAGATGTGATAATACCTCACTAATATGGACTAAATATAATGTGCAAACTCTGAGAATTGAATTCGAGGGCATAAGTCATCAGGGGAAGGCCTATTGCCTTACAGTTCCTAGATTGTAAACTCTTACAGCTGTCACATCTATTTCTGAATTGTTATAGTTATTTCTAAATTCTGAGATGCTGAATTTAGATGCTGGTCATTCCCTAGAACTTTGAGTATCTGTGTGACACCTGAGACTCAGAGCTAGAGTACTACAGCTATGAAAGTCAGCATTACCCCACACAGCAACCGGTTAAAAAGCTGAAAAAGAGGTCAGACTTCAATCAGATATATGAATGAAGCTAATCTGGTTAGGACTAAGGCAAATCAGACTAAAGGGTAAAGGATGATAATGACTGTGTTTTAAAACCTCAACTTCCAGGTGAAACCAAAGGAAGAGATGTTTGTTTGGTGCAAAATCTGTATTTTCTGTAGCATGCTACCTAATTCAACTTGTATGATCAGTCTATTCGAACACCACAATTGCATGGAACTTTGAATAGGGAGTGAGATCTTGTTGGTTTGTACAGGTTAGTGTGAAGCCCCAATACATCCCAGAGTAATTTGGGCAGAGAATAAAAAGCATTTGCAAAGCCCCCTTGAGGGACTGGGGGAAAACATGGAAATATTGAACTTCCCTGCTTGAGGAATCACTGATATTCTCACAAGCATTGGGGACTACCAATTTAGAAGGCCGAATCCTTGATCTTGGGGCTTGCCCTTATAAAGCTTATTACTGCAAACAAGAGGCTAAGCCTACTCATAATTGTGCCTGAGAGTCACCCCCAGAGAACCTCTTTTGTTGCTCGGATGTGGCCTCTATCTCTAAGCCAACTTTACAGAAAGGCTCACTGCCCTCCCCCTACATGGTGGTACATGGCTCCCAGGGGTATAAATCTCCCTGGCAATGTGGGAAGTGACTCCCAGGGATGAGCCTGGACCTGGCATCCTGGGATTGAGAAAGACTTGTTGACTAAAGGAGAGAAGAGAAATGAGTCAAGGTGAAATTTTAGTGGCTGAGAGATTTCAGGTGGGGTTGAGAGGTCATTCTGGAGATTGTTTTTGTGCATTGTGTGGATACCCCTTTTTGGTTTTTGGTGTATTGGAGTGGCTGGAGGGAGGTGCCTAAGACTATTGAACTGTGGTTAGGTGGCCTCGATTCTTGAGAACGCTTGTGTAACTGGGTAGCTTTTGTGGGTGGCTATGTGGTTGTGGGGATCTTGGGGCTGACACTCCCTTTGTCCAGTGTGTGGACAGATGAACGAGAAAATAGAGACAGAAAATGAATACCTAGTGGGGGGGTGGGGGGAGGTTTTGAGTGTTCTTTTTTGCTTTTAGTCTTCCTTTGAGGTATTTTTGTTGTTTGTTTTTTGTTTTTTGTTTTTTTTTGGAGTAAAGATGTTCAGGGATTGATTGTGGTGATGAATGTACAACTGTCTGATGGTGCTGTGGACCACTGATTGTACACTTTGGATAATTGTCTGGTGTCCAAATATATTTCAATAAAATTTCATTAAAAAAACAAACAAACAAATAAACCCTGCCCCCCACTTGACTCCCAGAAACGCAGATGAGCCAGTGCCCTTAGGCAGGAGTCAGAGAATCCCTTGTTGGAAGAACTGACATCTGTGTCTCCCAGTAAAACAGGAAGAGGGAACACCGTTCACCGTCTCCTGTGCCCCAGTTTCCATTTTAGGGACTCTTTGGTATGTGAGTGGACAGCCAAGTGTCAACCAATATTTAAGGAAAACTTCAAAGCTAACAGACGAAAAGGGAACTTGGAGGAAAAAATGAGACAATGAATGAGCAGAAGAAAACAGTTTTAAAACTACAAAATTATTGTCCTAAGAGAAATTAAAAAAACAGTTTTGCATCAATACAAGGACAAGATGATAAAAGAAAAGGAACAATAAGAGAACAAGAAGGAGCATTAATTGTATTAATTAAAATATAATTCATTATAAATTATAATTATATTATTAAAAATATAATAGCACACATTGAAACACTCAATTGAAGAGTAAGAAGAAAAAGTTGAGGAAATCCCCCTGAAAGTAGAATAAAAAGTCAAAGAAATAGAAAATAGTAAAGAAGAGATAAAATTAGGGGATGGTCTAGGTTGAACAAGACTCAAATAAGAGGAGTTCTACAAAGAGATTATAGAGAACAGGGCAAGGAATAAAGAAAATTTCCTAGGACTCAAATACAGGAGTTTACAAATTAAATGGCCCACCAAGGGCCGAACAAAATAAAATGGATAACAAAACTAGTAAGAACAAAGCTCCCATACAAAGGCTAAGGAATAAGGATGGCATCGGACTTCTTGAAAGAGTAACAGAGTGATGGCTGCAAAAAATTGAAGCGAAATGCTTTTTAAGGTTTTTGACACTGGGAACTGGACTCTAGCTGGGTGCCAGGAAGAAAATGGACCAATTTTAGTGAACTCACAGCACCACGTATGCATTTGGCTGTTTCCAGGGCTCCCTGATGGGCCCTAAGCCCTCCATGTGCCCCGGGTCCCTGGTCACATCTGTGTGTGTGTCGAGGGTCTTGCCCTCCTTGGGCTCCGTGCAGCCTTTGCCGCAGGCTTCCGGCTCCCTCCAACGAGGCCTGAGGGAGCAAAGTGCCCGCCGCAGCAGCCCTTGGTGAAGGGTCCCGGCTGGCCCTGTGGATTGCCACCAGACCCTCCTCTCAGCCCCTGTGGGTTCGCAACCAGCCACGAAACCCTGCGATGGGCCTGTATAGGTGCCAAGGGAGCTGCACCTTTGGGTGCACAAAGCAAAGTGACAGCCCCAGTAGGACCAGGGGCTCCTCTGCTCCTGGCAGGAAAGGAAGAGTAGTTTTACTTTACAAATGGGAACCATCCAGGGGGTGCAAACAAGACACAGAGAAAGGGCTTTGACACACACACACACGCGCGCACACACACACACACAGAGGCATGATTTCCAGAATTAAAAACTCAATAGAGGAAGTGAAAAAAAGAAGTTCCTCTGAGAACAAAAGCTGCCTTCTGGAAGGTCAGATGGGAGAGCTGTCTCGCACCGAGCAGAAACATAAAGAAATGAAATCACAAATAAAAAGAGAAGAGGCTAGGGCATCAGATCTAGGACCCTAAATTGGAGGTAACAGGATTACTAAAAGGAAAAAAATGAATAAAATGAGATGTAGTAATTTAAGAAATAATAGAGTTGAATGAAACATAAATCTTCAGATTTGAAAGGGCTCCAGGAAGGAGTAATAAATTTAAAACATCTGCTTAATGTAATTGTGCCTAAGCGTCTCCTCCTGAGTGCCTCATTGTTGCTCAGATGTGGCCCTCTCTAGCTAAGCCACCTCAGCAGGTGAACTCACTGCCCTCTCCTCTACATGGACCTGACTCCCAGGGGTGTAAATCTCCATGACAACACAGGATATGACTCCCAGGAATGAGTCTGGACCTGGCATAATGGGATTGAGAACATCTTCTTGACCAAAAGGGGGATGCAAGATGAAATGAAACAGTGCTTCAGTGGCTGAGAGATGTCAAATGGAGTCAAGAGGTCACTCTGGTGGACATTCTTATGCACTATATAGATAACACTTTTTAGGTTTTGATGTGTTGGAATAGCCAGAAGTAAATACCTGAAACTCTCAAACTCCATCCCAGTAGCCTGGATTCTTGAAGATAATTGTATAACAATGTAGTTTACAAGGGGTGACATGTGATTGTGAAAACCTTGTGGATCACACTCCATTTATCCAGTGTATGGATGGATGAGTAGATAAATGGAGACAAAAACTAAATGAAAAAATAGGGTGGGATGGGGGGATGATTTGGGTGTTCTTTTTTACTTTTATTTTTATTCTTATTCTGATTCTTTCTGATGTAAGGAAAATGTTCAGAAATAGATTGGGGTGATGAATGCACAACTATATGATGGTACTGTGAACAGTTGATTGTACACCATGGATGATTGTACGGTATGAGAATATATCTCAATAAAATTGAATTAAAAAAAAAAACATGCTTAGATACAGCCTGGCAAGCCATCTGAACTCCACGGATAAAGACAAAATCTTAGGAGCTTCCAGAAAGAAAGGCCTCTTCTAAGGCAGAAAAGCAGACTTCTCATCTGTAATCCTGGAATCGACAGGGGAAGAAACTGATTTACAGACTCATGAGAGAAGGTCACTGACCAGGAAAGAAATGTCCATTCACATCTGGAGGAGCCAGAGAGAATCCCACACAGAAGACACGGGAAAACACACCAGAGAGCATCCTAATAAGTGGAAAAGCACATCAGAACAAAACTCTCAAGAGAATAGAAGACAGAGTGTGGAAGAAATATAAATGAGCAATAAAGGTTGTTTATAGTTATATTTAAATGGATGCCAATGTGCCTGAGAATTATAATGTAATTATTAAGCAGGGATTATTGAGACACAGGAAACATACTATAAAACTCAGTGATAAATAGCCTGCAACTGGAGCTAAAAATTCTAAATGACATCAGCAAGACCCAGGAGTTGAGGTGGGGAGGCAGCAGGGGAGCGACAGAGAGGAAGTAAAAGTGTCGGAGTATTCTTTTTGGGGTGGTGCAGGCAGAGTGGACAGGTGTGACATTTAGGGATGGAATATTTTTAATATTTAACTTGGATATGGTAATAGGGAAGTAGATATATAAATAAGGTTATTTAGGACAGAAGGTTAACCTCTAGTAGGATTCAGGAGAGCAGCATAACTTCCAAATCAGGAGTGGGGGAGGCTAGATACAAAAATGAAGTTGTTCAATTCAATAAAAGAAAGGAAGAAAGAAAACGACAAAGGAAAATAATTGGAAAATCCATAACATTTCAAGCCCTTGCTGAGCTTCTCGGTGCTCTGCAAAACACGTTTCCCAGACACCAGTCACAGCTCAGTCTGCAAGAGCCCTGGCTTCCGCCAAGCAGCCTCATCACCTGGGTGAGATATGGAAGCAAAAGGGAGGCCCAGGATCTTCTGCAGCAGCAGGGGCAAAGGTCCCAGGAGCCAGGCTAGAGGCAGGCATAGAGTGCCAGCCTGCTGGTGTGGATCATGGCCAGGCCTGGCAGTCCTGGAGCGACCAGTCGTGGCAGCAGTGTCTCAGTCCGGTGTCCCAGTAGAGGTGGTGTGGCCTTAGGCTGGCATGTAGGGGGTGGTGAGTTGAGTCTCCAGCTTCCTGGTTGTGCCAGAAAGAACAGGTGCCTTTCAGGCCAGTTTTGCACTGCTATCCTGAGAGTCACTCTGAAAGCTCAGCCTAAATCCTGCTCCTCCAGCCATTCCAACAACTTTGTAGGCAGCAAATTTCTTGTAGAACTCTCTCTCTCTGCTTAGACTAGGTGATTTCTGCTACTTGCAACTGAACTGTGACCACTAAAAACAGTAAACATAAAGTAAGATGGGAAGAATAAAAATATATATGTCAATTGTCACAATAACTGTAAATGGGCTAAATTCTCCTATTAACTTTGAAGGTTCAATTGGAAGGAAGGGAGGAGATGGGAGAAAGGGAGGGAAAAATGGGAAAGAGAAAATCCAGGTATAGACAACCACTTTGGAAAACCATTTGTCCTTCACTAGCTACTAAAGCTAAGCCTATGCTTACTCCATGATCCAGCAGTTCCACTCCTAGGTAAATATCCAAGAAAATTAATGTGTATTTCCAACCAAAGGATATATACAAGAATATTTATAGACATGTTACTTAAAATAGCTCCAAACTGGAAACAACCCAAATGTCCATCAACAGTAGATAGAATGAATAAATAATGGTATATTCTTGCAAATGACTACTATAGAGCAATGAAAGCTACACACAATATTACAGATAAACCTCACAAACATAATGTTGAGGGGAAAAGCCAGGCACAAAGGAGCACATACTATGTATGCTGGCCTGGGTCTATTATGTCCTCCAGAAAAGCCATGTTCTTTAATGCAATCTTGTGGGGGCAGACTTATTAATCTTTTTGAAGAGGGTGTGATTTTTTTTATTAAGTTGTTTCCATGGAGATGTGATTCACCCTACTGTAGGTGAGATATTTAATTAGATCATTTCCATGGAGGTGTGGCCCCACCCATTCAGGGCAGGTCTTAATTTGATCACTGGAGTCCTTTAAGAGAACTGACGCTGACACAGACCCTGACACTTGGAGACACTTGGAGATGCAGAGAGAAAGATGTTTGGAGAAGCTAAGCTAAGAGATGAAGCCCAGAGTTTTCCCCAGAGAAGCTAAGATAGGACCCTGAGATGCTTAGAGAGAAATGCCCTGGGAGACAGAAGCAAGGACCCAAAGGAGCTGAGAGAGAGGAGTGAAGACAGAAGCCCAGATACATTTTGGAGAAAGCCATTTTGAAACACAACCCAGGAGCAAAGGACCAGCAGATGCCAACCACGTGCCTTCCCAGCTGACAGGTGTTCCAGATACCACTGGCCGTTCTTCAGTGATGGCATCCTCTTGTTGTTGCCTTATTTTGGACACTTTTATGGCCTTAAAACTGTAAATTTGTAGCCTATTAAATCCCATTTATAAAAGCACATCCAATTCTGGTATTTTGCATAAAAGCAGCTCTAGCAAACCAGAACACTGTGGGACTCAAGACATGATTTTCAATAGCAATAGAAGTCAGAATAGCAGTTATTTCTGGGAAAGAGCATGAGGGAGCCTTCTGGGGGGTGGGGTTAGAAATATTCTATAGCTTGATCTGGATGTTGGTTAAATGGATATATATGTGTATAAAATGTAATCAAGGTGTCCACCTAAGATTAGTGCCCTTTACACACTGTACTA
>PVKY010010279.1:0-12740 GCA_004027775.1 Bradypus variegatus
GCTGCCCCTGGATCTAATGCCACGTGGAAGATGGGGAAACTGAGGTGCGGAGAGTTACGGTGGCAGGACCAACACACCAGTGGGATTTTCCATTCAGCATGCTGTTTTATTCTTTATAACGCCCCAACTGGGGTTGGAGTAGAGGGGAGGCAATTAGAGATTCAAGAAAAAAAATCTAGATCTTGTCCTCAAGTAACTGACAAGGCAGAGAAAGGTAACTCAAGACTAGCCAGGGCCCTTTTGCCCTCTCCCCCACGTCCCACTGAGATAGGCTGGGGGAGGTGACAGTGGAAGGTCTGGGACTGAGAGCTGCACCCACTGTAATGTGCACTGTGTATCCTCTGGGGAAATGGGGCGACTGATGTCTCTTGATCTCACATGTGTTTTGTTTGTGGTGTGCAGTGCTGAATGAGTACACTGTCACAACCGGCAGTCTCCTGCAGCCAGGGCTGCCGAGGCAGGGGCCAGGCTGTCAGGGTGGAGGCCCCTGTGTCAGGAGGCTGCGCATCCCCGGCCGTGTAAGGAACCTGCGGTAAAGCTGGCCGGACCCGGGCCCAGGCTTCTCTTTTGCCCAGGTCAGCATGGCAGGTTGAACTGGGTACCCCAGAAAAACATGTTCTTCATCTTAAACCCTTACTGTGGGTGTGAACCCGTTGTAAATGGGGCCTTTTGAAGATACCATGTTTGTTAAGGTGTGGCTAACTGAAATACCATGTGTCTGAATCTTAATCTAGATTATTGAGTCCTTTATAAGTAGGTGATATTCAGTAATAGTGAGAAAAGCCAGAGGCAGCAGCCAGCAGCTGAACGTCCACAGATCTAGAAGGCAGGAGAGGCCGCCATGTGCACTGCCATGTGACAGAACTGCCAAGGACCAAGGATCGCCGGCAGCCAGCCCCAGAGGACCACAGTCTTTGGGGAGAAAGCATCGCTTTGATGATGCCTTGATTTTGGACTTCTAGATTTAAAACCATGAACCAATACATTCCCATTGTTTAAGCCAACTGACAGCATGGTATTTCGCAGTTGAGAAACTAAAGCAGTCAGGTTCAAAGGCCACAAAAGTCTTCGGGGTGAAACAATCATCTGGGTGCTAGGGAGGTGAGATTGGGGCTTCCTTACAAACACCAAGCACAGAAACACCCTGGGACCTGCCCTGCCTGCCCCTCCTCTGTCTCTGGAGACCGCAGCTTCACCCCCAGGTGCCCTGCTTCATGCCGACCCTGCGAGGTGGTCCCTCCTGTCCACCTCACCCCACCTTTGCCAAGATGACTCTCCTTATTTCCCCCCTCCTCAGCCTCAGTTCCCCACCAGGAAGGAAAGGACTCTGAAAAACTAATTCATGCTGAGGAGCCAGCAACCCACAGCTAGTCCCAGGGGCCTCCACCTCTTCTGGGCCTCATGGATGCTGCAAACCTTGGTCCTGCAGAAGCACCATCCTCGCAAAGCACAGCAGCCATCGAAGGCCACAGGCTCCTTCTGCTAAGCCCCCATACTTCAGTCCTTGTGGTAACCTTGTGGGGTGGGCACTTTATCCCTGCAGCTCAGATAGGGGAGGGGAGTACCTCAGGGGGCACAGCTGGGAAGTTGTGAGACTGGGACTAAGCTCAGGGTTACCCACCTGAGCATGCTGCCCCCAGCAGGGAGGTTGGGGCACACAGGAGGGGCCTTGTTTTGCTGCAGTAAGTGGTTGGGACTTCACATATATGCACCACCCCTGTCCCTGCTGTGGCCCCTCACACCCATTCATGCAGTGGGGGGCTGTGTAATGACTCCAACCAAGGTGTATTCTCCCTGAAGGTTGGCAGTGGCCTGCAAGTCCTGGTCATGCTGGTCATTGAGCCCTCATTAAGGTGGAGCACATCTTGACCACCCTGCATGGTGGTCCTGGGATGGCCAAGCCCAGGGTACAGCTGCCTGTGACCTCCATGCTCCACTGACCCCTCTTGGGGTGTCAGGAACCCCACCCAGCACTAGCCAGGAGGTCTCTGAGCAGGTGCCCTTGCAGGACCCCGGTGAGGGGGCTCCGATGCAGACACAGGCACGCAGATTACAGCACACACACTCAGTGTGGCGGCCAAATGCAGTTTTCTGGGAACCGACCTAGGGAGCTGGAAATGAGTTTTCTTTCTCCCGGCTATTCTATAGGCAGGTTGAGAAGTCACGGGAAGAATGGCTTCCTGCTACCCTGAATCAAAACCTACTACCTCTGCACAGCCTGGACAGTTGCAAAAGTGTGTCCATTAAAATATTTGTGGTTCAGATGAACCTCTCTTTGCTGGCCCTCTCTTTGCTGAATAGTGGCTGGAGGCAAGGCAGGTGACACCTGGTGAGCTCTGGGTCTGCCTGGCTAGGGCAGGGACAGCTTAGGGGCTGGCTGCACCAACCTCTCCTGATGCTCCCTAAGCACTGGCTCCCTGACCTTTGGAGAGAGGTGGGGAGCCAGAAAAGGCTTGGAGCAAGTCCCTGCATGTCAGCAGAGCCTGGGAGATTTGGGAGACTCTGGGACAGGCTGCCTGCCTCTGCCCAGTCCCTCAGTGACTGAGAAGTGGTGAAGTCCCTGGCAGCTGAGAGCAAAGGACACTGCCCTCCCCCATCCCCCACCGCCACTCGTCTCTGCAGGCAGGAGACGCAGGCACCCTGGGGGCTGGGCGTCCCCAGTGTGGATCAGGCCAGGGACCCTCCCATGGTGGGCCTGCAGCAGTGACCAGGGCTTCCCCCATTGGCCCTGACTCCTCACTGGGTGTCCTCAGCCTTTGTAGGAACTAGAAAGGGGTGGGCATGCCACTCCCCCAATGCCCTCAGAGTGTAGGGAGGGAGGTCCCCACAAGTCACAGAGGTGGCGGGTCTGGCCTTCCGGCCAGGGAGGATGGCCACTGTCCTTGCATCTCCTCTACCACCTGGAGTCTCCATGACTCCATTTTCTCAGGACTGCTTTTCCTGGGAGGAGGAACAGTGGTAGTAGAAATAACCCAGGGGATTTTATTCAACTGGTCCCTCAAGGGAGTGGAAATAAAGGGGAGGGGAGGAGGGGGAAAGAGGGCAGGATGGAGAGCAAGAGGAGAGGAGGAGGGGACAGGAGAGAACCAGCACAGCCCCCCTGCAGTCCAGTGAACAATTTTGCATTTCAGACAACAAAAGTCAAAACCAGATCAATGGACTCAAATCCATTCTTAGGCAATATATAGTAGTTTCTAAAAAAATCCAGTTGGTCACAACTCAAGCTTAAAGAGGCTTTACTCTGGAAACTTAAATGCCAGAGGTATCTGGGTTGGTAATCTAGTGATCAGGATGTAACTGATAAATCTACTCAACAGGTGTTAGAAGCAGTACTTGGCAATAAGGATGGAGGCTCGTCTCACACTTCCTGGGGTGCTTCGTCTGCTGCAGACGGAGCTCCAAGGCCATGAGGCTACTGTGTGCAAGACTGTGCTTGGTCAAAGTTATGCTTTCCCACACCACATGGTGGACAATTTCATCCTAACACCCAGAGCTCCAACTGCCCCACTTTCTGTCCCCTGTGTTGGGCAAGGAGTTTGGTAAACCACCACTCTCTGGCACCAGAGTTCGTTTGAGAAGCTGAGTTGAGGCACATCTGTGTTTCTGGAAGACTGAAGAGTCCTGGGGAAGTTTGAAGCCCTTGCAAGTAAAACTGGATGTGGTAGAACCGTAGCTCATTTGACTTTGTAGCCCTGCTTCTTTAGGGGCAGATTCAACTTTACAGAGGTGCAACGATGTCTTTGAATGATGACACCAATTGCAGGATTGTTTGTGGTGGTGAAAAACTAAGCACAACCTGAATGTCCATTAACAGGGGATTAACATCATGTTTCAGCCCCAAACAGAACATTACAGAGCTATTGCAAAGAGCCAAAAATTTGCATTGACTTGACTTGTCTTTAAGCGAGCAAAGAAAGTTACAAAACAATATGTTGGGTCTGGTCCCATTTCATAAAAAATATCTGCATGGTTATATATATGTACATGCACAAAAGAAGGCCTGGATGGATCCAACCAAATTGTCACTGGAGGTTATCCATGAGGCATGAGACTGGGGAGACAATGGAATTTGGGAAGGGTTATCATTAAATTTCATGAGTGCAACTTGCGCAATTAGCATATATTACTTTGAAATAAAAGATAATTCAAAAAGAAAAGAAAAGAAAGCCATTGTTTTCCCAGGGTCTCCTTGTTGTCTCAGATGACTGAAGAGAGGTGGTTGGACTTGGATGAGTACTTTGGAATTCATGGTTATTTGTGTTCTGGGATTTTCAAATCAGCCCAGTGCTCTGGTCCAAGCCTTCACTAGAAGTGAGGGCTCCATCTAAGATTTACTGGATCTGTTAATCCCAGTTTGCCTTTGAGACGACCTTGGGTTCTGGTGAGTTCTACAAGGCATGGAAGCGTGTTCTCTCTCATCTCATTGGGTAGCTGGCTGCAGAGCTGACTGCAGCTCAGGGTTTTATGAATCTTGGTTTTGTGAACACTGGCTGTAGAGCTGATGGAGAGAGGCAGCCTCACATTTGATGACATTGATTACTCACTGCCAATTTCTGGATGGAAACCTCAACACCCACACATCGCTCTTCTTCCCTCTTTCCTTCCCTCTCGGAGTTTTTAATTCAGGTCAACCTTCCAGGGTAGCTCCTAACTCAATAAAGTGTGCATTTCTAACAGGGCCCTTTCCACAGGGTTCCACTTCACTATCTCCATAATCCAACATGGAGACAGGGAAGGAGAACACAGCGACCCTCTGAGTGATTTAACAGGATGCTTTAATGATGGACTGAAAATGAACATTGACCTCAGGTAAGAGGTGCTAAACTGATACTTTAAAAGCACACCATCCATTTCACTCTGGTGGACTCTCCTCCTTAAATCACCATCATGTCATTTTTATGATGCAGATCTAGCTATTGAGGCTACAGGACTGTGAAATGTCATATAAAAAAGCCAATAAGAAAAAAATAAAATTAAGTTGTGGGGAGCGTGCATTAGCATTTCAAAAATGTTCTGTTGTATTATGCTATTATTCTCTCTCTGTCAAGGGGCACCGGGATCCCGATCTCTCCATAAAGAGACTGTGCCACAGAATGTATTAGTGCTCCTCTCCTGAAACAGTGTGGCAGCTGAAGGGCATAGTTATGATAGTGGTGAAATTCATTCTGGATTAAATTTGATAGGACGCTGGGACTACCCGCCTCCTCTAATAACAAAGTCTTGATTGCTTCTCTCCTTGTTTGGCTCAGTCCTGTGGCTTTCAGAGTTTTGACAAATTAATGTTTTCAGCATTTCTGCCTGGAGAAAAGTGAGGGATGAAATCTGCTGAGGTGAGGAGTCCTGACTCTTGTGCTGCAGGTGCTGATGTGGGGGCTGGGATTCCATGAGGCACAGGCCACCACCTCCCCATGCTCCCCTGCCTGGCAGCCTATGAAACACCCCAAATTACCCAAGGCCCAGAATCATCTGAACTGCTGGATCTAGGGTTGAGTACACATCTTTAATAATTCCCAATGGGCCTGGGTCTTTAGGCTGGTAGTCCAGGGAAACATTTATGCCCATCCTTGGAGTTCAAACCTTTGGCTCTCTGAGGTGCATCTTGCATTCTAACTTGGAATCCAGCTAGAGCTTCTTGCGAGCTTGGTGACCAGGCCTGAGCTGGGCCAGATGGCGGGACAGTAGCTGGTGGGAGGAAGCACGGCCAGTGCTCCCTTGCAGAGCCCTCTTGGCCTCCCAGGTAATTATGGGAATGCGAATCCTTTCTATGGCTCTGAATTTGCCAAATCGTAGAAGATGAATCCAATGCCGGTGGTAGTTTATTACATTAAACCACTTAGACAATGCGGTGGTTTATCGGGAACTTCTTTGAAAGCTGACTTGTTATTTAGGAGCTACCGGCTTAATGGAATTCCACTGCGTTATTTTCCAATGTGTTGTTCGGCAAAATGGGTTTGGTCAGCACTTTAGTTTGGGGAATATATTTCATTTGTGAAGATGGCTGTGCTGGGCTTCTCATAGCATTGGTTTAGGAAGCATGAGACTCTTAGCCCAGCCAAGGGAAGGTGGCCTGGGGGAGGCCACCATGGCAGCTCAGGGAGGGCACGAGCACAGACCTGCCAGGAGTGGTTGGGGGCCTTTTTGTTTTTTTAATAAATAACAATATATTCAGCAATAAGTCCAGCAAGTGAGATTCTGCCCTCAATTGAATTTTACTCTTAATGAGATATCAAGTCCCTTCTGTTCTCTGTAACAGAGACCTTGAGAGTTTTTATTAAGAGAGCAAAACAAAACTTTTCACTCCTTTCATGTTTCCTAACAACCTGAGTTGTAACCTGAATTTTTATGCAACTAATTGGGACCGCAACGTGGGCATGAAAGATTTATATGGTCAGAAAAGAAATTACCTGTGTTATCTCTGGGCAGGTGGGGGAAGAGCTGCGTAAGGAAGTTAATCAGTTTTCTAGGTCATATAAAAGGTGCTTGCACAATGCTGGCTGGCTCAGCCAGATGCAGAGGGAGGGAGGGAGGGAGGGAGGCTGGAGATGATCCTCCGGGACCCTCCCAGGAGCTGCTTGCTCCTCCTCCACCCCAAGAACTGCCACAAGCTTGGGTCACAGGGCCCATGGGAGCAGCCCTTTCTCCTGGCATGACATTCCCAACCCCTTCTGCTTTCTGAGGTCTTCATGCCCTCACTCCACAGTACTGAGGACACTAGGGGATGTTGAGGGTACTGGCTGAATGGGAAACAAGATACATTTCAAAAGGGGGCAAGGGTCAGGATATCAATTCCTATGATTTATAGCTTTTGCTCCAGAAAGGAAGCTTCCATTCTATCAGTTCCTGCCCCTTAAAATTTCATTTCAGTTAAAAACAAAGGCTGAAAATTAACTATGTGGCCATTACTCCAATTCTGCAGCTTAAGTGTTTGCCAAGATGAAATAGCTCTTGTAACCATCACAGTCAGTAAAATTACTAGCATATTGCCTATCTGTGGAAAAAGCAGTTTGCCCAATGTGGCAGTAAGGAGGGCCTGATGGAAAGCTGGCCCGGGGGACTGATGAGTCATGCACGTTCAGGGTGGCGATGCACATTTTAGTTACATGGCCACTGGCTGGGACCCACAACTGATTAATAGACACAGGCTTGTTCATTTACTCAGCATTATGTTTAATCATTTAATTTCACAAGAGTTTTCAGATCTTTTAATCATCCTAATATTCTTCTTATTGCAACATATTCCTAAGCTGTTAGTTCAATTCCATTAAAAAGTGTCATCCAAAGGTAATTTATTCCACTTGTGTCACTAAGTGTCTACCCCAGATATGTCTGCCTGTTAAAGGAGTAGTAACTCTTCTGGTATTATTAGTCTGCAAACGACTGTGCTGCGTTGGCACTGAAGGCGATGCTGCGAGTGGTGACGGTCTGAGAGCACCCGTGTGGCAGCCGATCTGTACCTACTCCTCCAGATCTTGTATGGAGAGTCAGAAGAGAATGTGAACGTGGGCCATCTGTTAGCGCTTGTAAATTCTCAGGTGGCCCCCGAAAACCACTTTGACGTTCTGATCCAGATAGTATCTGATGGCAGCCTCTAAGTTTCCTTTCAGGGGGATTCTGAGCAGGGTTACACCCTACCCCTCTCACTTTGGGAGCTGGAGTGCAAGGCTCAGTTTGCTAAAGCTGCTGAAATGCAATATACCAGCAATAGACTGGCTTTTAACGATGGGGGTTTATTTACTTACAAGCTTACAGTTCTGAGGCCATGAACACGTCCAAATCAAGGCATCATCAGGAGATACCAGGACTCCTCTGTCACAGGGCAAGGCACAAGGCATCTGCTGGTCTCTCCCTTCTCTTCTGGCTTCAGGGGCTTCCTCTCTGTTTCTGTGGCTTTCTGTCTCAGCTTCTCTGTGTGTCCTCTCTCAGCTTCTGTGTCTTTTTCTGTCTTCTGAGTGTTTTCCTGTGTCCAAATTTTAACCTCTCATAAAGGACTTGGGTAAGAGGATTAAGACTCACCCTGAATGAGAAGGGTCACACCACAACTTAAGTTAAGATCCTACTTACAATGGGTGAACACCCACAGGAATGGATTGATTGTAAGAACATAATTTTCTGGGGTCCATAAAGCCTCTAAACCATCACAGGATTCAGCCAGTGCGGGCCAGGCACTATGCTGGTCAAAATTTTGACCTTCCTGGTTGCCTTTTGGGTGCTTCCTCTGTATTCTTTAGAGGAGGGCTGTCCAGTGAAAATACAATGCAAACCACATACCAAATTTAAATTTTCAAGCATCCAGATAAAAAAGGAAAAAGAAACAGGTGATACTAATTTTAAAAACATACTTTATGTTATTAAATATATCTAATGCATATTATATTTAACATATATCCAATGTATTCAAACCCATTATATCCAAACTGTTGCCTTTCAATATGTAATCAATATAAAAGCTATTTAATGAGATACTTTATGTTCTTTTTCCACATAAGGCTTCAGTAAATATCTGGTGTGCATTTTACACTTGCAGCCCACCTCAGTTTGGACTAGCCTCAGTTCAGGTGCTCAGTGGCCTCATGCAGCTAGTGGCTACCACATCCTGGACAGCACAGCTCTATGGTCCTCAAACCCCAAGGTTCTGTGCAGCCAGGCTCTGACCCACCTGTCCCTGTGACTTCTCTCAAATGAGGAGCAAGCTGCTTGGGGTCAGGTCTACATTGGGGGATCTGCCTGTAGAAGTGGAGACCTTGCAATTGTGTTCCCACAGGGGTACAGAGCAGGGGACCCTGGCCACTGAGGCTAGTCTTACTCTGAGATTGCAGGAATACAGCAGACCCTGGAAGGGGTAACTGGTGGGAAGAAATAACTGCCAAGATGACTCTGACCCCACATCTTTGTCCACAAGGCCTTGACCAAAGAAAAAGCCATGTTTCTGGGCAGAGGAAGGAGGAAAACCACCCAGTATTAACAGGGAGCCCTGGCAGGCCAAGGTCCACACCCACACCCCCCTCTGCTTGGCCAAGCATGGGTCTGGGCACACAGGGGGTGCTGACTGACAGGGAGGAGTGCCCCTCTGCCAAGAGACCAGCCTCAGGGGCTGATTACCAAGCTCTGGAGTAAGCTTCGTCCTGGGCCTGCTGTGTCCCACGAGGAAAGATGAGGGCACTTGGGATATTAACACCTACACTTTGAGGCCTAAGTGCTCATTTTTCTTTGGCAAATTCCTGAATATGGATGGGGCAGTGGCCAGGACTGAAGAAGCTGTCTGCAGAGACGTGCTCTAGGCAGGCAGAGGATGTCACTTGTCTTGTGATAGAGGTCAAGTGCCATTTCCATATCCTAGAACTTTGAGCAGTTACTGTCCCCAGGCCTGTCCCTGTCTCCTATCTGGGCCAGCCGAGGAGCCTTGAGGAGCTGGCAACAAATAGAGAGACCTTGCAAAATCTTAATGTCCTTCCCTGCTCTTGCAGAATGCTGTGATTATTAATATCTCGCTCTCAAGAAAAAGGCTTTCTGCACTGTTTTTTAAGAGAACAGCAATAAAAAAGGGAAATTGAATTAGCAACTCTGTATGAGCTTCTAATCCATTAAGATGTCTTCAACCCCATAACCTGTTAAACTCTGCCCACCCACTTAAGTGATTTCAAGAAAATAGCAGTATTCCACCTGGCCCCATTTTGTACCAGTTACAGTCAATGGGATTGGATGCCAGCCCAAGAGACGTGCAGCTGGGGCCTGGAGGGGCCAGTCCTGAGTGCAAGGGCTCCAGACCGTCACTGTGCCCAGCATGCCCATGTGGAAGGCGCTCCTCTCTCAGTCCACATGCCTGTGTCTTCTCTCGGGAGACTCGCCTGTATCCTCTCTCTAGAGCATACAGGGAACTCCAAGAATTAGTCAAAACAATCACACGTGAGGTGGCCTCTCCAATGCCTATTATGGGAAAATAAAATTGTCTTTAGAGGGGACTAACAGAAATAAACTGCAGTTAGTAGCAAGGATGGGGCAGCAGTGACAGCAGCTAACACCTACTGAATGGCTACTGCCTGCCTGGCTCTGTGCTGCCCGTACGAGCAGCTACATAATTTGCAGGGCCCTGTGCAGAATGACATTGTAGGGATTCTTGATTAAAAAAATTATGAAGGATTTCAAGACACCAGCAGTAGAACATTAAACCAAGCATGGAGCCCTTACAAATGGCAGAGGTCACGTGTCGTGAAGCCTGCCCTGGGGATGTATGCACGTTGTGTGCATCACCTGGCTTAATTCTTGCACCAGACCTGGCGCCCTGACTCTCTCCATCGTACAGAGTAGCAAACTAGCAAACTGAAGCACACATTGGTTAGGAGAATGCAGGAATGCAGGTTTTGAAGAGGTTTGGATGGAGAGAAAGTGTGGCAGGACTGAGTCATCACCCAGCACAAGGTAAAGTCATGGAAAGCACCACGGATCTGCCGTGGGCTGCACCTCAGTCCCGCTGTGAGCCCTAATTTAGTTTCAGGGAAACATTATTGTCCCATTAAATTAATGTTGTTAATTTGAAGTTTATTGGCTTTGCCATTTGTTTTTATTTCATTTATAAATTTGTTTTAGTTTTATGGTTGTAAAAGAGCTCTACGCATAAGGGATACGTACCTAGTTTATGTTTGCACATATTTAACTAACATTACACTAAACATAATTTAGGTCAACAGTGAGACCTTCCGCTTTAAGTGGGGTCTGCACATTACTTGAGGTGGAGAAAAGCATCTCTCAACCCTCAAGGCAGGAGCCACAGGAGATGCTCACAGCCCTGCCCTCAGCTGGCTGCTAGCAGGGGTCGTTTGGGGCAACAGTGATTGCTCTGGCCGACTTGGGGCCCTTGTGATTCTGGACCCCCATGAAGGTGGGGGAACAAGAGGGAGGGGCAGGCAGGTGGCTCCCCTGAGCAGGTGGCTGTCTAAAGGCTGAGAATTGAAGGGCCCCTGAAGATATGCCTGGTCATTGCAGCCACCCTGGTTGCTGGCCCACATCCCTTTGCTTTGGCCCAGAAGCCCTTAGCCTGTTGGTACAGATTTCCAGAGAGTGGCCCTGGCCCAAAAGTAGGGAGGGAGCTGTAGGAACACCCAGGGCTCAAGGCCATGGTGGGGGAAGCAGCAAAAACCTCTCAAAGCTGTTCCCCAATTTGATCCTGCACAGGTACATTGGGCCCCGAGGTTATCCATCGGGGGTCCTCCCACTGCCATGGTCTAAGTCCCCACTCCCATAACAGGAACCTGTTTAGAGCCAGGAGTCAGTATCTTGTTACTCTATGCATACTCTCGACCAACAATTTCACTCCAAGATACATTTCCAGAAGAGATGCATGTCAAAGACTTGCACAAGAAAGTTCATAGAAGCATTTATAATTGCCCCAAACTGGAAACCCAAGGAAATTGATTGTGGTATAGTCTTATGGTGGAATATTATATACCAGTGAAAAGGAATAGATAAGGCTACAATAGATGAATCTCATAGACACAGTTTTGAGAAAGCAGACAGACACAAATGAGGACATACTGTATGAGTCCATTGATCTAAAGTTCAAAAACAGGCAAAATTCTACTACAGTACTAGAAGTCAGTAGAAAGTAATGGTTACACTTGGAGGAGGAAGGGTGTAGTGGCTGGGAGAGGGCAGGAGGCAGGGTGTCTGGGCACTAGAGATGCTCTATTTCTTCCTCAGGATAATGGTTGCATTATGGGCTCATGTCTTAATTGGGCACTTGTGATGTGTGCACTTTTCTGTGTATACTAGACTTCAATTACAATGTCAAAAATGATGGAGACATTATTATATGAAACTAGGGCTATAAATAAATAAATAGAGAGAACACATATTGTTGGTCCTCTTCTGCTCCCATCTACCTTCCCACGGGAAAGCCCTTGGAGGAGCCTGCATGCAAGCTGGGGGCTCCCAGCCCTGCCTTGACCCTTGGTGTGACCCAATGCTCCAGATAAAGCAGCCCATGAAATGCCCAATGCTCTGGGGGACTCGGGGAGCCTGGGGTTTTCTGCCTTCACCAAGATTTAAGATTTAAGCTCCGTTCTGAACTATTACTGGAGGTTTGTGCCAAGGATAATCTGGGCAGCAGTGAAGCAAAAGATGAAGAACAGACAGTCCGAGTTTAAGATGCTGAAGATGCTGATGTGGGAGGGGAGTTCCTTACCCTCTGTCCATCCCTGTAACCAGAGCTCTGCATTCCTCATGGCCTGACCACAAAAGTGGGAGGGTAAGCCTATTTCCCAAATGGGGAAACTGATCCTGGGAACTGTGAGAAACTTGCATGGCCACCCCCAGGGGCACCCCAGCATATCATGGGTGTCCTGGCCTCACAGAGTGGAAGGCTGATTTCTGGACCCCAATTAGACATGTTCTTAATCTTAATCCATATTCCTGTGGATGTGAACCCGTTGTAAATAGGCCCTTCTGAAGATGTCATTTTTTAGTTACGGTGTGGCACCACTGAGGCAAGGTGGGCTTTAACTGGTTTACTGGGGGCCCCATAAAGAGAAGCAGGGATCAGTGGGAACCCAGAAAGAAAGAAGAGGGCATCACCAGGAGATAGGCCCAGAGATACAAGCCAAGGAGCCCCAAGGATTGCCTGCAGCCAGCACCAGAGTGTTACAGTCTTTGGGAAGAAAGTAAACCTCACCCACATCTAGATTTTGATTTATCTAGTCTCAAAACCATAAGCCAGTAAATTCCCGTTGTTTAAACCAACTCACTGT
>PVKY010010280.1:0-12736 GCA_004027775.1 Bradypus variegatus
TATTTAAGAGGCAGTGGCTAGTTTCTTGCACAGACTCTGGAGCCAGCCAGCCCGCCGCTTACCCGCTGTGTGACCCTGACGAGTGTCGTGATCTCTCTGTGTCTCAAGGGTAACATTTCCTGACCTCAGAGGGCTGCAAGGAGGATATGCCGAATTAAGGCAGGTGCAGCACCCAGAGGTGCAAATAAAAGGGGCTCTCAGCACCACTCATGGAGGTGAGTAGTAGGTGGTTCGGTGGGGGAGAAGGGGGGAAAGACCTCCACCCTGTGGGAGTGCACATTCTCCCGAGGGAGCTGAGAAGTGGGCGCAACTGCCACAGTGCCAGGTGATGGTGTTGGGCAGAAGGGGTGCGCGAGCCTCCCACACCACTGTCAGGAGCGCCAGCAGGTCAGCTGCCATCAAAGACATGCCCTGACCTGGAAATCCCACATCTCAGCATCCACGGCATGGAAATATTCACGCATGCCCTAGCTGCTTGGCTATAGGTAAACCGCGGAAGCAGACCAGAAGCCCATCGCTGGTGAACCAGATAAAACACACTACGGTGCCTTCTAGACTGAGGAACCCAACGCTGTGCCCCAATCAAAGAACGCCTGATGAGAAGTCCAGGAGTAGCAGGCAGATTCCAGAACTTTCTAGGTTGACTGTCAGACTTTCCATGAGAAAATAAAACTGGTGTGAAATACAAGTTTAGCACATGCATATGTGTGTGAGTGTCTGTACATAAAAATGCACAAGAAACTTCTGGAAGGAGAGGACAGCAGGAACTCATGGGGAGGGGCCAGATTGGGGACGCGGGGCCAAGAGGAATTTCAGCCTCGTTAGGGCTTTAATTGCACACAAAGAGAATGTACTCGTGTGCTGTTTATTTATTACACAGCAGCGAAGTGGGTGATGTTGCTGAATTAGTGTTTTTTTCCTGAGGCGTGGTTCTGCGGGAGCATATCCCTGGGCTTGGAAAATGCACACTGAAGTGTCGAGGTGTCTGCAGCCTGTGGGTTGGCGAAAGGGAGGCAACGGATGTGTGTATTGAGCAACTTCAGTGACTAGGACAGTCTGGCCCCATGCAAGTGAATAAGAGGCAGTTCCTGATGCAATGACCCTGATGGGAGGTGGTGATGAAGATGATGACAGGGCAGCAGAATTAAATAAGAATCCGGAACCCTAGATGTGACACAGGGCTTTTATTGTGTGGGACCGGCTCTGGGTTTTTTTTTAACAGGACAGAAGGGCATTTCACTTAGCCCCTCAGTAAGGAGAGGAGGCTCTCCTTACTCAGCCTCACTGGACAGCATGCAACTTCCACAGTTCTCTGCAGTTTGGCCTGGGAGGCAGCCAGACTCTGGGGTGGGGGAGAGGGAAGGCTTTGAAAATTTTGCTTTTGGCCTCCACAGCATGTTCCCTAGAAGGACCTCCCTTGGCACGGGGACACTGCATGAGCTGGGTGCACTGTGGGCTCACCGCCAACCATTCCTGCTCAGGGACGCGTCGGCCAGGCATTTCTGCAGCGGCAGTGACCTTCAGGCCCCTCAGGGACAGGACAAGGACACTGTGGCCCTCCCCTCTCCCCCACCCATTGGGTCCTCAGCAACACTCTTTGAGGTGGCAACTGTCATGGTCACCTGTCTATAAATGAGGTAACTGAGGCTGGGAGCAGCTAAGTGACAGGTATGAGGTTTCTGAGTGGGACAGGAGCACACATACAGTAAGTAGCTCTGATTCCAAAGCCTGAGCCCTTAACCCCTAACCCCATACACAGGGGAGGTGGAGCTGTGTGTCCTCAGGCAGGCATGTAACCTCTCTGGGTTCCATGTGCTCCTCTCCAAGGCTGACTTGTAGCACACATTCAGTCGAAGTTAATTCTCATCTTCCCTTCCCCAAGGAGGAGCAGCCTCTGCAGGGAAGAGGCACAGATTTAATTAAGAAAACCTGCCGTGCGGCGTGAGTTGGGATTGAACTCAGAAATGCACAAAGTGCTCCTGGAATATTGAGAGGGAGGGAGGGAGGGAGGGAGGATGGGTTGGTAAGTAGTCTTCAGAGCAATTGAGGCAGGAGGTGAGGCCAGCTTGTTCTCACTTGCAGCCAGCTGCCTCCAGAGGCAGGGCCAGGACGTCCTTCCAGAAGGCAAACCTCACTTGTGAGCTGAAGCCCAGCTTTCCACTCTCCGAGAACTCGCCCCACTGTATTAGGGATTAAGCAGGGCTTCAGGAAACCCCAGATTAAGTGGGGCTTCAACAGATATAAACAGAGAACAGTTCCCCTGCCTTCTTGCCCCCAGCACCCTAGAACTCCCAGACTGCAGGTTTTCTGTAGGGAGAGATAAGGCTGATTTGTAGGAGGTGGCACCCTCATCTTCATCACAATCGAACCTGGTTATATCAGGAGCTGCCCCATTCTCTGCACCCTCACAGAGCCAGACCATCCTAGATGGGATCAGCAAATGGCTCACATGCCAAATCCAGCCTGCTGTCTTTTTTTTTTTTAGATAAAGTTTTATTGGAACACAGCCATGCCCATTCATTTCCATATCATCTATGGCTGTGCCACAGGCAAAGTTGAATATTTACTATCCTGCCATTTACCAAAAATGTTTGTTGACCCCTGATCTAGACCTGTATCATCTGAATCATCTGCTACTCATAGCCACCTGGAGAAGCCAAGGTTAGTAATTCCAAAACCAGGGTTAGGAGAGTTGAGGCCAGAGTTAAGCTGGGTACAGAACAGCTGCTCAGCGACTATTTGCTGAATGAATGAATGATGTGACTTTAGGAATGGCCCCACGCTCGGCATGGAGTCTGAGCATCACCTTTTGATGAAGTGACTTCATTTAAAGTGTGGCCCACCTCATTCAGGATGGGTCTTAATCCTAGTACTGGAGTCCTTTATAAGAGAATGAAATTCAGCACACGAGAGAGCAAGCCATGGAAGCAAGAAGCCGAAACCAGTGGAACACAGAAGAGAACAGAGGCCACCCACCATTTGCCTTGCCATGCAACAAGCTAAGGACCAAGGGTGGCCGGCAGCCAGCCCCAGCACACCACAGTCTTCTGGGAAAAAGCATCGCCTTGATGATGCCTTGATTTGGACTTTCTCTTAGATGCAAAACCATAAGCTAATACACTCCCATTGTTTAAGCCAACCCATTGCGTGGTATTTGCTTGAGCAGCCCCAGAAACTAAGACACCCACTAACTGCAACCTCCAGGTGCTCACCTGGAGCCCCTCAAGGCTGCAGCTCAGCCAGGCCCCTCTCACTGGCATTCGCTTTGCAGCAGAGGACACTGATGCTGCAGTGATGCACTGGCCAGGTCACACGGTCCACCACTGGGAACATCAGGATTCGAATCTGCATCCTGCTATGGCAAAACCCAGCTTCTGGACACCCCCATCCCCCTGAGGAGGTGGCGGCATCCCACCTGCGGGAGACTCCAGGACCCACTCTCGCTATTCATGGAGAACCCCCGGGATACAAAGCTGGGTTGACCCTATTCTTCTGGGAGGGGTGTTTTTATGCATTCTCCTCACCAGAAAGGTGCTGGGTCCCCCTTGTACCCCAGGGGCAGGGCTGGATTTACTGCTTTCTCTATAAAGCCCTGAAAATTAATTCCCCCCAGGAAGGCAATTACATGTCAAATAACACACCCACTGAGCAAATGACTGAGATAAAATCCAGCCAAGAAGGCGTCCGCAGGTTGATTCTGAAATGAGCCAGCTCAACATGGAAGGCCTTCGAAGGTTATTACCAGGCAGTAAAGAATGCAGATGTCATTGACATGAGGGAGTTCACTTTTAATATTTATGCCCCCAATGCAATTTATTTCAAACCCATAAATAGTATCTGTGGGAAAGTATGCCCCCTCCATCTTCTAATAAAAGAGCATTTGCAGCACCTCAGGGTGTCAACGGGGGAGGAATCACAGATGGCCTTGACTGAGGAACTTCTGCCAGCCCTGGTGGGGACTGGTGGCCACGTCAGCCCACAGACAGGTTAGACTGATCTGAGCCAGTGGCCAGCAAGCAACAGCTGGGAGGACTGCATCAAAATGTGGATTTCTCCGAAGCCCGTAGTGGCACTATTGGAATAGCCAAAAGGTGGAAGCAGCCCAACATCCATCGCAGGTGAATGGATAAACAAAACGTGGTCTATACACACAATGGAATATTAGGCAGCCATCAAAAGGAATGACATCTTGATGCATGCAACAACATGGATGAAACTTTAAGACATCCTGTTGAATGAAAAAGCCAGATGCAAAAGGACAGATATTATAGGATTCAGAAGTATATGAAATACACAGAAAATGTACATTCAGGGATAGAAAGTAGATTAGAAGTGTGCCAGTGCAGACGTATTTTGTCCCCCAAAACATCACATTCTTTAATGCAATCTCGTGGGGGCAGATGTATTAGTGTTGATTAGATTGGAATCTTTGGATTAGGTTGTTTCTATGGAGATGTGACCCACCCAACTCTGGGTCATACCTTTGATTAGATTACTTCCATGGATGGGCCCTGCCCATTCAGCATGGGTCTTAATTAAATCACTGGAGCCATGTAAGAGCTCAGACAGAAGGAACTCAGTACTGCAGCTTAGAGAGACATTTTGAAGACTGCTGTTGAAAGCTGATGCTTTGCAGAACACCATTTTGAAACACAACCTGGGAGCAAGGAGACACCAGCCATGTGCTTTCCTAGCTAACGGAGGTTTTCCAGACACCAATGGCCAGCCTTTGGTGAAGGTCCCTATTGTTGATGCCTTCCCTTGGACACTTTATGGCCTTCAGACTGTAACTCTGTAACCAAATAACCCCCCTTTATACAAGCCAATCCATTTCCTATGCTTTGCATAATGGCAGCATTAGCAAACCAGAACAAGAGGTTACCAGGGGCTGGGGGGAGGAAGAATGGGAAGTGAGTGCTTAATGGGTGCAGAGTTTCTGTTTTGCTTGATGAAAAAGATTTATTAATGAAAGGTGGTGATGGTAGTGCAACATTGTAAAAGTTTTTATTGCTGACAAAGCGTACACTTCAAAAAGGTTAACATGGCAAATTTTATGTTATATCTACGTTACCATAATAAAAAAAGTGGTATTGCTGACTTCTCATGGACTTTGGGGAAATCCCACTTGAATACCCACAGGGCCATGGTTAGCTGGAATTAAAAAGCAGCTGGACCCAAGTTTCTACCCACCACATGGCCTTCCTTGGCTAAAAGACCATGTGACCCCTGCAGGCCCACATCTGCACCCCTGCACTTGTGGAGAGTGAGGCCCAGAGAGGCTAAGCAGGCTGCTCAGGAGGTGGGGATCAGAGACTCAAATTGCGCTAGGCAATCCCCCCAGCCCAGTGCCCTGCCTGGACCCTCACACCACAGCTCCAGCTGGGCCTGGGGTCAGACTCCAGGTTATTACAGGACTGAGTATAGCTCAGGCCCTCAAGCAAAATCCAGCCTGTGGCCTGTTTTCCTAAATAAAGTTTTATTGGCACACAGCCACACCCACTCATTTATGTATCATTCAAGGCAGCTTTGGTGGACAACACAGAATTGAGTAGCCACGACAGAGGCCTTCTTGCCGCAAAGTCTAAAATATTTACTATCCAGCCCTTTATAGAAAAGGTTTGCCAGGCACTGGTGTAGCACCATTTTGAACCCATGCAACCAGAGTTTCCCACTTGACCACGAATATTCTCGTTCTTTTCACAGCAGCTTCCCAACATGGCGAAAATTCACCCGGAGCTGCCTGGAGTCATCACTGCCTGACTCCCACTCCGTGAGCCACCTGGGAAACATCAACCCCTGCCCCCACTTGATCTGTTCCCTGTGGTTCTTCAGTCTGGATCTTCTCAAGGCTGGCTCCTTCCCATGATTTCGGTTTCAGCTCACATGCTGGCTCCTTGGAGAGGTCTTCCCAGCTGCTAAAACAAATACCATACGATGGGTTGGCTTCAACAGTAGGGATGTACTGGCTCCCGACTTTGAGGCTAGAAAGCCAAAAGTGAGGCATGAGCAAGGTGATGGGGCGTTTTAGGGCTGGCTGATGGCGATCCTTGGCTTTCCTTGGCTTTTCTGTCACATGCCAAGCACGTGGCTTCTTTTCCTTTCTTTTCTCAGGTTCTGTGGACTTCCAGCTTCTTACTACTTCTGGCTTTCTCTATGTTTCAATTTCACTCTGCTTATAAAGGACTCTGATCGTCCAGTGTAAAGCCTAAACTGATTCCGTTGGCCACACCTTAACTAAAAATAACATCTTCAAAAGATCCTGTTTACAATGGGCCCACACCCACAGGAATGGATTGAGAGGAAGAACATGTTTTTCTGGAGCACATGACTTAATCCCCAACGTCATCCATCCAAAGCACCCTCCCTGACCCGTCTGCCACTTGTCACTCTGTCCAGCTATTTTGTTTTATTCTCTTATAGCACTTTTTAATCTGAAATGACCACATTTTTTATGTACTTGTTATTATTGTCAGTCCCTTGCTAAGAGAATGAGAGCTTGGTGTGACCACGTCTGTGTCATGGCCGTAGCCCAGCTCCCAGGACATGTACAAGCACCCAGCAGTTGTTCATGAAGAAGCTGCAGAATAAATGAAGGCACCCAGCACACTTGTTCCTTACACACTTGGTCCTATGGGGCTGTCATGGCCGCCCCATGTCACAGCTGAGGGACCGCGAGGTGACACGTCCAGCACAGTGATGGCAGGGGATGCGGTCAGAGCTTATGGATCAGGGTTTACCGTGTGCCAAGCATGGCTCTAGGGCACCACTGGCTCCCGAGCAGGGAGGTGTCCCATCTCCCAGACCAGCTCGTTTAGCACTGGGTGGCCTGGCTTCCTTGGGCTAATGACATGCCCAGCCTTGGAAGCATCTACAATTAACAGGCCCCATCCCACCAGGAATCTCTGCAGTCATCCAGCCGGTCCCCCAGTGGAGGCTACGGGCTTTGATCAAAGCTGGGATCTGCACACACCCACCATAGGGCCCTCTTGGAGGCCTTTGGGTTCCCCTGGGCACTGAGTGTGGTTAACACAGCCCCTGGCCAGCTCACCAGTTCAGGGCACAGAAAGGCAAGAGATGGGGCAGAGAAGACTGCACTTTTCCAGAAGCTGGCATCAGAGGAATCTGATGTCTTGAAAGGGTCTGGGGGACCCTGTGGTGGTGTGGGTGGGTAAGGGGGAGGCTGCCAGAACCCAGCCAGGCCTGGGGAGAGTAAGCACCAAGGAAGGAGCCTTGGGAGACTGAAGGGTGACAGCCAAGCCGACCCTAGCCAGGTGCTGTCCAAACCCTCAGGGAACATGGGTTTGCTCCCCAATCTAGCAACCCTCCATTTCACAGATGAGACTCATATCAGGGCGGGTGGTCTTGTTTGCAAGTTGCTGTGAGGGTGGGCAGCCTGCAGGGGGCTGGAGGGGAGGCAGCATCTGGCAGAGCACGGGGGCCCCACTTATAGAACAGGTCACCCCAGTTGCTTTAGGAGGTGGTAAACACTTGGTGTACCCAGTTTCCTGGGGCTCACGATGGTCCCCACTAAATTCACTAACTTTTTGTGCTCCCCAACTAGAGAAGCCCAGGATTGCAGATAGCTAACAATGGGAAGTCATGCCCCACCCACGAGCCTCAGTTTCTCCACCTGTAACATGGATCATATCTGAGCACTTCCGAGGCCCCAATCCATCTGGATAGCCTAGGAATCTGTATAGGAAGCCACAGGGTTCAAAGCCCTTCCTTTGACAGATGAGAAAGCAGAAGCCATGAGTAGTTGCTCATCTTAAAACAGGAATCTAACAGCAGCTTCTCCACCTCCCCCAACAAACATACAGGGTCACGATCCTTCAAATTATCACAGCCCACCTCCTGGTGGCCAAGTGCCTTCCAAGAGGACCACTTGATAGGGTCACACCAGGCTTAGACCAGGAAAGTACCTCTCCATCAGCTGGCGACATGTCCTCTGTGGACCGGCAGCAGAACTCCCGATCGTGGCCAGAACCACCATGGAAAATGACAGACCTGCTAGCTGCCATTTCTTGAGCACCCACCATGGGCCAAACCTGCCCAGCCCCGCCCAGCCGGGACATCTCTAATGAGCATGATCACAAGGGCTTCAATTTCTCAACCACCTCTCCAACACTTGCTAATTTCTGTTTTTTTTGTTTGTTTGTTTTTTGAATAATTGCCATCCTAGTAGGTGTGATGTACTAACTCACTGTGGTTTTGATTTGCCTTTCCTTGTTGAATAATGACGTTGAGCATCTTTTCATGTGCTTCTTGGCAATTTGCATATCATCTTTGGAGAAATGTCTATTCAAGTTCTTTGCCCATTTTTAAATTGTGCTGTCTTTTGATTGTTGAGTTGTAGGGGTTCTTCTTTATATGTTCTGGACATTAAACAAGATTTGCAATTAGTTTTTCCCATTCTGTAAGCAATCTTCTCACTTTTTTGATAATGATCTTTGCTGTCCCAAAGTTCTTAAGTTTGATGAAGTCCAATTTATCTATTTTTTTCCTTTTGTTGCTCGTGATTTTGGTGTCTTCTCTAAGAATCTGCTGCCAAATACAAAGTTGTTTCCTCTAAGGATTTTGTTTCTAGTTTTTATGTTTAGGTTGTTGACCTGTTTTGAGTCAATTTTGCATATGGTGTGAGGTAGGGGTCCACCTTCATCTCCAATTTTCCCAGCACCTATCCATTCCCTATTGGTGGCCTTGGCACCTTTACTGAAAATAAGTTGGCCATAAATATGTGGGTCTATTTTTGGACTCTTACTTGTATTCCATTGATTTGTATGTCTGCCCTTGTGCTCATACCACACTGTCTTGATTACTTAAAGCTTGTGGTAAGCTTTGAAATTCGGAAGTGTGAGTCCTCCAACTTTGTTTTTCTTATTCAAAATACAGTTTTGGCTATTTGGGGCCCATTGCAATTCCATATGAATTTGAGGATTGGCTTCTCCATTTTTGAAAAAAAAAAGAAAGAAAGCTGCTGGAATTTTGATCAGGACCACAATGAATCCGTAGATCATTTTGAGTAGCACTGACATCTTAACAGTATTAGGTTTCCTAATCTATACATATGGATGTCTTTCCATTTATTTAAATGTTCCTAAATTTCTTTCAGCAATGTTTTGCAGTTTTCAGTATACAAGTCTTTCATATCCCTGGTTAAACTTATTCCTAGGTATGTTATTCTTTTAGATACTGTTGTAAATGGAATTGTTTTCTTTATTTCTTTTTCAGATTGTTCATGATTTGATGTGTAGAAACAACCTATTTTGGGGTGTTGATCTTATACCCTACAGCTTTGCTGAATTTGTTTATTAGCTCTAGTAGCTCCCTTGTGGATTCTTTGGGATTTTCAATATATAGAATCACATAATCTGCAAATAGATAGTGTCACCTCTTCCTTTGCAATTTGGAAGTCCTTTATTTCTTTTTCTTGTCTAATTGCGCTGGCTATCACTTCCAGTACAATGCTGGATAACATTGGTGAGAGCAGATATCCTCATCTTGTTCCTGATCTTAGGGGGAAAGCTTTCAGTCTTTCACTGTTGAGTTTGATGTTAGTTATGCTGTGGGTTTTCATAGGTGCCCTTTATCATGCTGAGGAAGTTCACTTCTATTCCTAGTTTTCCCTGTGCTTTTATCAAGAAAGGGTGCTGGATTTTGTCAGATGCCTTTTCTGGATCAATCAAAATGATATCGTATTTTCCCCTTCATTCTGTTAATGCAGTGTATTCTATTAACTGATTTTCTTATGTTGAACCCCCTTTATATTTCTGGGATAAATCCCACTTGGTCATGGGATATAACCTTTTCAATATGTTGTTGAATTCAGTTTGCTAGTATTTTGTTGAAGATTTCTGCACCTATATTCTTAAGGGATATCAGTCTATAATTTTCTTTTCTTTTGATACCTTTGTCTGGGTTTGGCATCAGAGTAGTGCTGATCTCATAGAATGAGTTGGGAATTATGCCTTCTTCAATTTTTTCTAAGTGTTTGAGAAAGCTTACCCCAATGTTAACATCTTACAGAATTATAGTAGAATATAAAAATCAGGCAGCTGCCATTGGTACAATCCACAGAGCTTATTCAGGTTCCACCAGTTCTACAACCATTCATGTGCTAGTGTGCACATACAGTTCTATGCAATTTTGCCACATGAACAGCTTTGTGTAGCCACCACTGCAATTGGTAGTACGTCTATATATTTTTGGAGATGCTCTTTATAAAGTTGAGGAAATTCACCTCTATTCCCATCTTTTCTGAGAGTTTTTATCATAAATGGGCATTGAATTTTTCTGTGTTAATTGACATGATCATCTGATTTAGTCTGCTGGGATGGTAGACTACATCAGTCAATTGTTAAATACTGAACTAGCCTTGCATACCTAGAATAAATCCCATTTATGGGATGCTTATCACTTATTCATACCTAGAATAAATCCTGGACATGGTGTAAAAAAAATTTTATCCACTCTCAGATTTAAATTGCTAATATTTTGTTAAGGGTTTCCATATCTAAGTTTATGAGACATATTGGTTTGTAGGTTTTTGTTTGTTTTTGCCCTTTGTCTGATTTTGGTATCAGAATTGTAAAAGGACTTGGGAAGTGTTCCCTTTTCTTTTCTTTCCTGGAAGAGATTATATAAAATGAGTGTTAGTTCTTTAAATGTTTGCTGCAATTCTCCAGTGAAATTTTCTGGGCCTGGAGATTCTTTTTTGAGAGCTGTTTTAACTACAAATTCAATTTCTCTAGTGGTTATAGGATTATTCAGGCTATCTATTTCATTTTGTTTCAGTTTTGGTAGTTTGTAGTGGTACAGGATGTGGTAGGTTAAATTAAGTACCCCCCAAAAAAAACATGATCTTAACCTTAATCCCTTTCCTGTGGGTGTGAATCCATTGTAAATAGGACCATTTGAAGATGCAATTTTTAGTTAATGTTAAGTTAGTTTGGTTTAGCTTATTTGTGGCCAACTGAGTCAGAATGGGTCTTAAGCCTATTACTGGGGGCTTTATAAAAGAGAGAGCCATAGGGAGAAGCAACAAGCTAGAAGTCAACAGAATCTGGAAACAAAGCAGAGGACATCACCATATGATGGGAGAGCCAAGGAACCTAAGGTTTGCCAGCAAACCAGAGTGCTACTGACCCCAGGAAGAAGCAAGCCTTCCAGCCTCTGAAACCATGAGCCAATAAATTCCTGTTATTAAGCCAACCCACTGTGTGGGATTTCTCACAGCAGCCAGGAAACTAAGACAGGAGTTAGTTCATTTCTCCTAAATTGTTGTATTTATGAGCATAAAGTTGTTTGTAGTATTTTCTTGTTATATTTTTAATGGCTGCAGGTTGTGAAGTGATACCACATTTCATTCCTGATACTGGTAGTTTGTTTCTTCTCTATTATTACCTTTGTTAGTCTTGTTAGAGGTTTATTAGTTTTATTGATTTCTCTCAAAAATGTTTTTTGTTTCCTTGATTTTCTTTATTGTTTTCCTGTCTTCCATTTCATTGATTTCTGCTTTTGTGTTTATTACTGCTTGCTTTGTGTGTGTGTTTTTGTGGTTGTTGTAGTTCTTTTTATAGTCCTTGAGGTAGGAACTTACATTATTGATTTCAGACCTTTCCTCTTTTCTAGTGTAAGCATTTAATGCTATATATTTCCCTCTCAGCACTATTTTATCTAGAACCCACAAATTTTGATACACTGTGTTTCATTTTCATTCATTTCTATGTATTTTTTTAAATGTCCTTTGAGACCTTATCTTTGGCTTAAACAATCTTTGATTATTTAAGTATTTTGTCTAGTTTCCAAGTATTTAAAGATTTGCCTTTTGTTGCTGATTTCTAGTTTGATTCCATTGTGGTCAGAGAACATACTCTATTTGATTTCAATTCTTTTAAAATTTCTGGAGGTTGTTTTCTGACCCAGGATATAGTCCATCCTGGTGAATGTTCATTAGGACTTGAAAATCATGTGCATTCTGCTGCTATTGGGTGGCGTGTTCTGTAAATACTGATTAGATCCTGTTGTTTGATGGTGTTGTTCAGGTATTCTATATGTTTACTGACTTTCTGTCTAACAGTTTTATGAAATACTGTGAGTGGGGTATTGAATCCCTTAATGATTATGTGATGGTCCTTTTATCCCTAGAATTTTCTTTAGTCGTAAGGTTACCTGATCTTATATTAACATAGCCACTTCTCTTTTTTTAATTGATGTTTCCATGCTATATCTTTTACAGTCATTTCATTTTTAAGCTATGCTGTTATGTTCAAATTGAGTTTCTTGCAGACAGCATACGGAGGTGGGTCATTTTTATAAATTCACTCTGCCAATCTCTGTCTTTTAATTGGTATATTTAGATCATTTACACTTAAAGTAATTATTGAAATGCTAGGGCTTACATCTGCTGTTTTATTATTTGTTTTCTGCTTATTTCCTTTGTTTCTTACCTTCTCTTTCTCTTTTATTGTTTTCCTATGGGTAATTTGAACAGTTTTTAGAATTCCACTTTGATTCATTTATACTGTTTTTCAGTAGAATGCTTTCTATGTTTTTTAGTGGCTGCTCTAAGTATATTAATAATTATAATTTAATGTATATTATACATATAAAGGTAACTTACAGTGTACATTGATTGATTTTTTTCCATTTTATTGAGATATATTCAGACGCCAGGCATACAAAACAAATCGTAGATTTGATTGTTCACAGTACCATTACATAGTTGTATGTTCAT
>PVKY010010281.1:0-12742 GCA_004027775.1 Bradypus variegatus
CTTCCATTTATGCATTATCCAGATCACGAAATAAAACCTTATCAGTATAGTATAGTACATACGCATCTTCCCACCCAGAGGTAACCACTATAGTAAACTTAAAATTCTGGGTCTATTATTCCCTGGGTCTATCTTCATAGGTTTGTTACATATGTATGTTATTCCTAGGCAAGAGCTACTATTATTCAGCATGCTTTTAAACTTTACATAAATGGTGTCATTCAGTACATATTCTTCTGAAACCCTTTTTTTCCCACTCAACGTTGTGTGTTTTAGATTCATCTATATTGATGCACGTAGCTCTGGTCCATTCATTTTAACTGTCATATGGTTTTCTATTACATAAATATTTGCATTGTTTCTAGTTCTTTGCTGTTACCAAGAAATACATTGTACATGTTTTCCCACTATTTAAAATTTTTTTACTGACGAACTATGTAAAGCAAAAGGTTTGTCTTTCAAATCTTTTTTGTAAAGCAAGCAATATGTTTTACATGGCAACCTAATATACTCATGCATATGTGTATAACTATACTTAACTAAAACAAATGTTTCACAAACCAGCAGAGCAGAGCACATGTGTGATGTGCTCTGTAATTTTCTATTTTATTTCTTTTTCATAATACTGGTCTCCACCAACCAGCACAATTTCATGACTTGCTAACGGGTCAAGTGCAATTTGAAGAGCACTGCTCTAAGAGAGCAATCAGGAGACCTTTGGGGGTCAAGCACCTTGACCAAAGTCACACCATGAGTTGGCGCAGAGTTGGAACTAGAACTTCTGAACCCCATGCTTTCCCTATGTCATGCAGCACGTGTCTGCCCCTGGTGCTTACTCATCTTTTCCTGTTTCCTGCCACATCTCCCCTGGCTGCTCTTGCCAGGTCCAGTAACCTTCCGTCTCCCCATCCCTAACTCCAGGCCAGCCTCTGGCTTCGTGATTGATCCTGTGGGCCACCCTTGTCCTCTCTGAGTTCCAGCCCCATCCCGAGAAATCCTGATCAGCTCAGGCCCTTGTGTCTATTTTGAATGGATGATCCCCATGTGCAGGTCCTCTGTAGGCCAAAGCATCTGAGTATTGGTTATCATTTATACCTTGGATTGTCCTAGTGAATCTGTATTTCAGATTAGCTTGATGGAAATGCTGGTGCTCAAGTGAGTGGGGAAGGCAGCTAGTCACTGGTCTAGATGCTGGATATAGGGTCTTTTGATCCCCACAACAGTCCTGCTGGTTGGGTGTTAGCCCCATATTGCAGATGAGGAACTGAGGCTCCCTGATCATAATTAACTTGTCTAAATACGGAGTAGAACTTGGATGTGAACTTGGACTCCCAAGTACAAGACTTTCCCATTATATCATGAAGTTTCCTACAGGCACCCACCATTTCAGTCATACCTGCTTACCACAGTTCCCTTAGGGACTGGACACCATGCTCTCAGCCTCTCACGTAATCAGGACCAGCTACAAAATTTGTGAGGCCTGATGTAAAATTAAAAAGTCTGTGGCTCTTGATTTAATTTAGAGTTTCAAGACAGTGACAGCAGAGCATTAAGCCAAGCACAGGGCTCTTCTAAGTGTGGGGCTGCATGTGACTACACAGGTCACACACCCATGAAACACACCGACAGAGTTCCCTCACCTCAGCCCAGATCACCTTGTACCACCATTCCTTCACTGCATAACGCCTTCCCTTCCTTATAAATGCAGCTCAACTATCATCTCCTCCAAGAAGCCTCCCGTCACTGCACCCAGCCCCTCCAACTGTCCTGAGCCGCCCCCTGTTTTCTCAAGGCACCCTACCAGACTGTGCTGTAACATCCATCTTCCTGCCTGATGCCCTGCCCCCACTACCACCACCACCAGCCTGGGAACTCCTTGGAGACCAGGACCTTGCTTTCTGGGTCTGCATTCAGGAATTAACACTGGGTTAGACACCTCGCAGGGGCTCTCTGAGTTTTGTGAAATGAGATAAAGGAAACCCAGAATCACCAAGGAGGAAGACTAAATCTCAGACTGAGGGAAGGCAGGCTACTGGAGGACATGATCAGGCAGTACCGAGGGAGGATTGAGGGAGAGGCGCCATGGTGGTAAGGAACTCATCCAGACAAAGCAGGATGATGAGTGCAGTCAACACACATCTCACTAATCCAGGAAGGCCTCCTGGAGGAGGAGGTCCAAGTGCCCCCAAGAGCTGATCTGGGGCTCAGGAATACATACATAGGTCCAACCCCACATACAACTTCTTCCCTGGGAGTCCTGGGACTGGGTTGTGGTAGATCAAGGAATTATGGCTTCTTCAAGTCACTCTCCCTGCCCCCCAGCTCCAGCCTTGGAAGGAAGGGAAGAAGGGAAGGGATCAGATTTGTATCTTACTGTAAAGCAATGTTATCTTCCTCCAAGAAGTTAACCAAACTGTCCCTGGAAGAAAGTGGGAGTCTTTTGGTAGTGATGGTCCGGTTCATAGACTTTGGGTTTGGAAAGGGCACCTGCATTTGATCAAGAGCATTCAAAAGGTTGAGATTTTCCTGCCTCAGTATGGCATCTTCCCCATCTCCCACTTTGCAGAGCGCCTTTGATGTCATCTGGTTTGTTTGGGACCACGGTTGTCACCATGCAGGACAACCAAGCTGACAGGAAGCAGAGAGAAACTGTGGGTGCAGCAGACTACCCCTTAGTTTGGGTGGGACAGGGGTGCAATGAGCTGACCTCATAATCATGGGCGAGTGTAACAATTAGGGGCCAGCCTCGCCTTACCTGGAGGCTGCTGCTGCCCAGCTCTCTGTGAGGCCAGCCAAGGGCTAGCGTGAGGAGTGGAGTAGAGCTGGACTGCTTGACCTCTTAGGCCCCTGCCAGTGCTACTATTCTGCGGCTGCAGCAGCCCTGCCTTTCTCTGAAGGTCTCAAGATTCTTAACACTGTGTCCTTCAGTGCAGCCTGGGTAGGAGTAGAAGGATGGTGAGGGAAAGGGAAAGGAGCGTGGAGAAAGACAGCTGGGCCCTGGGAGGTAGGCAGTGCTGGAATGAGGCCCTGGGGTGGGAGACTTTGTCTATAGATGGTGAGGTGCTCTATCCTGAAATCCTAGGCCACAGACTCCATTGCCCAGGCGTGGAGGCATAGGGAAAGCTGGAAGGATCACAGGGTTCACAGCTCACCTATGACCAGGTTTTATGCCAGAATTTTAAATGGGCCACACTCGCACCCCTGGTGCCTTCATGCACGGAGTGGCAGTGGCTGACGCTGCAGGGGTTACAAAGATGAGCCAGACATCTTTGTTCTCAAGAAAACCACTTTACAGTGGGAAAACAGAGCAACTTTGAGGAGAGGGAGAGAGGGATTCTAATAATGAAAACAGCACTGACTTTGCACTTGAAGTGGGTTTGAAACCCAGCTCTGTACTTACTAGCTATGTGATCTTTGACAAGTGACTTAACCTTGCTGAGTCCCAGTTTCCACATCCGTGAAATGGGGATAAAAAGAGCACCTACTTCATAGGATTGTGGTGAAGAATAAAGTTCACAGGTGTAAAGATTTATTTCTTCCAGCAAATAAACCAATGTAGAGGAAATTTTAAAATATCAAGTCATATTTTTGTGTTCTATATATATATATATTTTTTTTTGGTAACAAAAAAATTCAGAAAACTAGACAAGCTAGGGCACTGTCCTCAGCATTGATCATATAATTTGTAACTAAATTAATTAGACTCTTCATTTTCTGTCTTGCCCTCACCAAAATGTACGCTCCCTGAGGGTAGGGGATTGGCTGTCTTGTTTAACTCTTTGTCTCCAGCATTTATGAAGCTAGCACATAGTAGGCTTACTGGAAGTGTTGTGAGTGTGTGTTGGGGGAAGGCGGCGGGAAAGCAGAATTCGGACGTGGTGCGCGTGTGGTGCCCGCTGAGCGATGTGTGGCCTGTTGTGTGTAGGACGCCGTGTGACGCGTGCACCTGCGTGAGTATGTGATACTGGGTGGCGGCGGAGAGGGGTGCGCTCGCGGGGCCGGGTGGTCTCCACCCCGATTGCTCCGGGTCGCGGGGGCCGCGGTTCTGCCCCGCGCGGCCGGCAGGTGGTGCTGCAGGCCAGGCCTGTGCCGGGCGCGCGGGCCTGGAAGCAGGAAGCGGCGGAACGGCCGGGGCGGGCGGGCCCAGCGGGCGGGAGCCCCGGCCGGGTCCCGAGAGGGCGGGCCGTCCCCCCACCCACAGGCCTCCGCGCCGCCCCCTGCTCCCAAAACCCGCACCGCCAGCGCCCTCTCCAGAAAACGCGGAGGGGCGTTTGGGAAGGGCCTCGCGCTAGCCCACGCGACAAGCCCAACACCCGCCTTCCCCGCACCCTCCCTCCAAGCCCTGAAACTCGTGCTGTCCCGGGCCTGCAGCGAGCATGGGCGTTCTCAGGGTCGGACTGTGCCCCGGCCTCACCCAGGAGATGGTCCAGCTTCTGAAGAGCCGCGGAATTAAGACAGGTGACCGCAGTGCGAGTGTGCACCCCGAGGGTGTGCAAGTGTGCGCGTGCCAGGGGGCGGTGCGCGCCACCCATTGCCTGGGCAGACCCACCGGGCCTGGGCACCTCTGCCCTGGCATAGCCGCAGGGCGCTTCCCTCACGTTTCTGGAAGGCTCTTCCCCTCATCAGCCCTCTCACCCTTCTGGAGAGTGTGCCAGACCCTGCACCACCCATTATTTCAGATAAGTCTCCTCAGACTACCTGCTTTGAGGTAGAATTGTTACCCCATTTTATAGTTGAGGAAAAGCCAAGTGTGTGCAGGTCCAGAACTTCCTTCCTGCCAGTCGAAGACAAACTACATCTGTTTTGTTTTCAGTGGTGGACCTGGTTTCTGCAGACCTGGAGGAGGTAGCCCAGAGGTGTGGCTTGTCTTATAAGGTGAGCTGATGGTCCCTATCTCCAAACCTGGGTGTTTTTAAAGAGTCCGTCCCTATGCAAAGATGGGTGTGAGACCCTGGGATGCCCTCTCCTATGGGTGGTTCACTGCTGAGCAGTTGGGGGCTGCTCTGGATTGAAGTGTCCCTGGCGGGATCCTGAGTTGCCTCACCCCCATCCTTCACCCCTCTCTTGGCAGGCCCTGGTTGCCTTGAGGCGGGTGCTGCTGGCTCAGTTTTCTGCTTTCCCCTTCAATGGTGCTGATCTCTATGAGGAATTGAAGAGCTCTACTGCCATCCTCTCCACCGGCATTGGAAGGTTCGTATGTGTATTTGGGGAAGAAGGTAAGAGGCAGGATGAGGCTGCCCCTCAGCTCAGCTTTTGAGCTTTGAGTCTAGAAGAGCAGGGTGTTTTGTTTTGTTTTGTTTTTAGCAGTAGTGAGGATAGCACAGGCGGATGGGAAGGAAAGGAGTAAAAAATCCTGGGTGCTATATTTTCGGCTGGATAATTCTTTGTTGTGCTATCCTGTGCATTGGTGGATGTTTAGCATCCCTGGTTTTTATATCCTATGTGTCAATAGCACCCCTCCTAGTAGTGACAAACAGAAATATTTCCAGACATTGCCAGATGTTCCCTGTGGGTGGGTGGGGGGCACAGGATCCCCCTTGTTTGAGAGCCATTGTCCTATAACCCAAGATGTCAATATTGCATTATTATTCAGCAGATTAATTTTTCTCTGGCCCTACCTCCCATTTCAGTTAAGGGAAGAACAAGAGAGAACATGGCAGGACTATTGTACTGAGTGTCTAATGCGTGGCAGGCATTAACTATAGGCCATATGTAACCTCCCCTGTGACCCTACAAATTAGTAATTATTAGCCCCACTTGAGTCTAGCCTAAGGGCAGTGGCTGGGCTTACACCCGGGGGTGTTTGACGCAGAACTTGGTTCTTTCACCCTCCTCTGCAGCAGTAGGAAATGAGAGAGCTCACTTAAGGGAGTAGTTACGCTCTCCCATGTCATTTGGATATCAAAAGAGTTGGATGATGAAAGGCATTTTCTGGCCAATTGAGCCTGACCTCTTTCCTGGCCTGTTTGTACAGAATATGATGAATAACTGTGCCGTCACAAAGATCTGTGGATTGGTTTGTCCCTCGCTGTTTCCACAAACACGTACTATTGGCAAGGTTCATGCCACACGGTGCTTGGGGTCTGAGTCTGTATTCATCAAGCACTGGCTGAGGTGAGAATGTGCCAGGCACTGTGCTGGGGATACATATGTGAAGGAGGCAAGGCTCCTGCCCTAGAGGAGAATGGGGTCTAGTGCGGATGGAAGAAAAGTGGTCGACAGATAGCAGTGCAGTGTGGTGAGCACAGAGAGAGGGGGGAGTACATTGGGAGGCAGCACCAAGGAGGGAGAGATTAATAGGGAACAGAAGACTAGACCTTTGGGCTTTGGGAGTTTATAAAACCGACATGTGTAGAGGAAGCATTTAGGGAGCATTCAAGTGGTAAACTGGCAGGATTGCAGCTGCAATGGGTCACCTGGGGGAGGTCAGTGGGGTTGAAAGAGCTCTGCGAAGGAGGTGGGCCTTGGGCATTGAAGAACGACGGATGGCCTTTTGCTGAGCCGGGCACCATGCTTAGCACTTCACGGTCCGTTATTTCATTTATTCTTCACAACCACCAGCGAGGGCATTACGATGCAAGTAATCACCTTATAGATGAGGAGACTGGGACTTGGGTTAAATAACATGCTCAAGGTTGCACAGCTAGTAAGTGGCAGATCAGGCACTTGAAGTCATGACTGTCATGCTTCTGAATCTAAGAGCTTGATGCATCTGCTCCGTTGAGGTGGGAGGTGTGAAAGTGGAGCTTTATGCATTCGGGTAGAGGTGTGCAGGGCAGATGGAGCTGGGGAGGGATATGGCGCTGCTGGTGTGGGGTGTGTGAGTCCGATCTAGGGCAGATGACAGTGGGAGATGTGGTGGTGAAGAAACATGATAGGCATTACTACCAGGTGGGATGTAGGTGTGAAGAATCAAAGATGATTTTCTAAGTTTCTAGTCTTCTTCATCATGTTCCCTGGAGTGTTAATAGATATAACTTTAAAATGGAAGGTGAAGGCGTTCTGTTGTTAAAGTTCGGGAAATACGGATTAACCCGAGGTAAGCAGGTTTCTTTGCTGTAAATCTTCTCAGAGCCTTTGGTGCTGATGTGCACATGTGAGTCTTTACTAGGGGGAAAGAACACATAGCATGTCTTGGAAAAAGCCGTTATTGATGGGGAGATGGGTTGTTCCTTAAAGGTAGAGCTATGTCTTGTTCATTTCTCTGTCCCCCTCATTTTGGAACAAGGTCTTGAGTACATGAGTCATTCAGGCCATGTTTGAATGAATGCCTGAAAGCCAGTTCAGAGGGAAAGGGGGAGGGTAAATTCCAGAAATCACTTGTATTCCAGGCAGTGGTAAAACCCAGGTATACTTCTGCTCCGCAAGGGAGGTTGGAGTCTGTTCTAGTTTGCTAATGCTGCCGGAATGCAAAACACCAGAGATGGATTGGCTTTTATAAAAGGGGGTTTATTTGATTATGAAGTTACAGTCTTAAGGCCATAAGTGTCCATCAACAAAGGGTACCTTCACTGGAGGATGGCCAATGGTGTCCGGAAAACCTCTGTTAGCTGGGAAAGCACGTGGCTGGCATCTTCTCCAAAGTTCTGGTTTCAAAATGGCTTTCTCCCAGGATGTTCCTCTCTAGCCTGCAGTTCCTCAAAAATGTCACTCTTAGTTGCACTTGCGGTATTTATCCTCTATTAGCTTCTTCGGAGCAAGAGTCTGCTTTCAACGGCTGTCTTCAAACTGTCTCTCATCTGCAGCTCCTTTGCTTTCTTCAAGTGTCCCTCTTGGCTGTAGCTCCTCTTCAAAACATCACTCACAGCTGCACTGAATTCCATTTGCCTGTCAGCTTATTTATATTAGCTCCACTGATCAAGGCCCACCCTGAATGGGTGGGGCCATGCCTCCATGGAAATATCTAATCAGAGTCATCACCCACAGTTGGGTGGGGCACATTCCATGGAAACACTCAAAGAATTACAATCTAATTAACACTGATAAGTCTGCCCACAGAAGATTTCATCAAAGATAATGGCATTTGGGGGACATAATACATTCAAACTGGCACAGGGTCTCTGTCTGTATTTATGTGCCGAGTTACAGGTGATAGGGGATGTATTGGTGGGGAGGTCCTCTGGGCAGCAGGAGATGTGAAACTGAAGAACAGGTGAGAAGTCAGGACTGGAGAGGAGGATTTGGGAATCTCTTATGCAAGACTGATCCTTACAGGCAAGATTATGGTTGATTCCTGACTAGGGAGTCACGTTCAGTTGTTCACCCCTGGCTGCACATTAAGAATCATCTGGGAAGCTTAAAAAGAAATACTGAGGCCTGTGTCCCACTTCCAGAATTTCTGACTTAGTTGGCCTAGGCCGGTGATTCCAAAACATGTCTGTACATTAGAATCACCTGAGGAGTCTTTTAAACATGCCAAAGCCCAAACCTATCCCAGACTAGTTAAATCACATTCTCTAATAACGGGACACAGACTTCAGGATTATTTTGAAGGGTCCAGGTGGTTCCAATGTGCAGATTGGTTTGGGAGCCACAGATACAGGCATCGTTTTAAAAATTCCCCTGGTGAATTTAACATGCAATCATGACTGAACATCTCTAGTCTAATATTTCTCAAACTTGAGCATGTATTATAAACACCCAGAGGCCTTGTTGCAACGCAGGTGCAGATCCTATCCCCGAGTTTCTGACTTAGTAGGTCTGAGATAGGGCTCCCAGGTGCTGCTGCTGTTAGTCTGGGGACCACACTCAAAGAACCACTGCTGCAAGGGAATAGAGCTCCCCGATCTCAGAGGGAAGAATGGGATTCAGGAGTGGCAAGGGCTGGATGGAAGTGCTTATTGAATAGCAGAGACAGGGTGAACACAGTTATCCAAGGAGCCATAGGACTGGGGTGGTAACCAGAGTGTTTTGTCTGACTGGGACCCGTGGTTATAATCATGGGGGCCCTAGAATTGAAACAGATGGGCTTTGTGGTAGCTTGAGTTATATACCCCAAATTTAGTCATGTTCTTGGTCTTAATCCATAGACCTGTGAGTTTGAACCCATTATAAATGGGATCTCTTGACGATGTTTTTAGTTAAGACGTGGTCCAACTGAGTTAGGTTGGGTCTTAAGTAGACCTTTTTAAGTAGAAGAAATTCAGAAATGGTGAGAGAAAGCCACAGGGAGGAGCCAGAAATTAGAAATCAGTGGAACCTGGAAGAGAAAGGAGAGGACATCACCATGTGACAGAAAAGCCAAGGAACCCAAGGATTACCAGCCCATCAGAATGCTACTGGCTCTGGGAAGAAGTCAATAAATTCCAGTTATTTAAGGCAACCCATTGTGTGATATTTGCCATAGCAGCCAGGAAACTAACACAGGCTGCTTACTGCTTGGCATATACAGAGAGGTCTTAGGAGTTCTTCAAGAACCATTTTGGAGGCTTGGAGCCCCTGGAGGTGATTGCATAGTTAGAATAGGAATGTGTGTGGCCAGGACACAGAGGCTCTGGTGTAGACTGTGGTGTAGAAGAAGCTTCCACCCATAGATTGGGCAAGGTTTGTAGGGTAAGTGGTGACCTGCATCGTAATGGTTCAGGGACAGAAACTGGATTAGGAATTAGCTGTGTCTTGAGTTTTTTCCCAAGGCTTCCACAGCTGGATTATTGATACACAGGAACTAAATAGCACCCTTGTATCCCTCGTTTATCTGGTACTGTATATTGTCTGCCTCCTGTGACTCAGGCACTGTGCTAGTGCTAGAGATGCAACTGTGAGCAAGGCCCAGTCCTTGCTCCCAAGGGCACTCCTGGCCTATTGGGGAAGACAAACAAAAACAAGCAACTAGAAAATACTTACAAACTCTTAAAACTAATAATTGAGTTCAGCAAGGTCAAAGGATACAAGATCAACACATAAAAATCAATTGTGTTTCTATATACTGATAATGAACATGTAGAAACTGAAATTAAAAACATGGTGCCATTTACAATCACTCCAAAGAAAACAAAATACTTAGGTATAAATCCAACAAAGCATGTAAAGGATCTGTGGGCTGAAAATTAAAAATTGCTGGTGAAAGAAATCAAAGAAGACCTAAATAAATGGAGAGACATATTGTGTTTGTGGTGTTTGTGGACTGGAAGACTCACCATAGTAAAGATGTCAATTCCTCCCAAATTAATCTATAAGGTTATTGCAGTTCCTATCAAAATTCCAGCAAGGTTTTTTGTAGACATAGACAAGCTTATTCTAGCAATTATGTGGAAAGGCAAAGGACCTAGAATAGCTAAAATAATCTTTGAAAAGGATAAAGTGGGAAGAATCACTGTACTCAATAATAAGACTTACATCTCAAGCTGGTGTGGTATCGGGATAGACACATCGATCAATGAAGCAGACTAGAGTACACAGACATAGAGCCACATAAATATGCCCAACTGATTTTGGTAAAGGCATAAAAGCACTTTAATAAAAGAAAGATAGGCTTTTCACCAAGTTGTGCTGGAGCTCTTGGGTATCCATAGGCAAGAATAAATAAATAAACCCCAACTTAAGCCTCACGTTTGATAGAAAAACTGACTCAAAGTGGATCACAGAGTTAAATGTAAAATGTAAAATTATCCAGCTTTTAGGACCAAAACTTATGAGAACACCTTTGGGACCTGGGGATTCGCAAAGAGTTTTTAGACTTAACACCAAAAACACGATCCATAAAAGGAAAAATTGATAAACCGAGCTTCATCAAAATTAAAGACTTTTGCTGTACGAAAGAGGATGAAAAGACAAGCTACAGAGTGGGGAAAAGTATTTGCAAACTACATATTTGACAAAGGACTGACTTGTATCTAGAATGTATAAAAAACTTTCAAAACTCAACAGCAAGAAAACAATCTAATTAGAAAATGGTTAGAAGACATAAACCAACATTTCACCAGAGGACATACAGGTGACATATAAGCACATGAAAAGATGTTCAACATCATTAGCTGTTAGGGAACTGCAGATGAAAACCATAATGAGATATTAGTATATGCTATCAGAATGGCTAAAATAAAAAATAGTGATAATACCAGATGCTGGTGAGGATGTAGAGAAGCACATACATTGCTAGTGTAAAATGTCACAGCCACTCTGGGAGATAGTTTGGCAATTTCTTATAAAACTAATATGCCCTAGCCATACAGCCCAACAATTGCACTGGGCATTTATCCCAGAGAAATGAAAACTTGGGTTCACACAAAAATCTGTACAGGCATGTTCATAGAAGTTTTATTTGTAGTAGCCCCAAACTGGAAACAACCAAAATGTCCATCAATAGGCTAATTGAAGAAACAAACTGATACATGCATACCATGGAATACTACTATGAAAAAAAAAGGAGTGAGAAGACAGAGGGAAGATGGCAGCATAGAGAGGAGTGGAAGCTAAGTATTCCCCCTGGAACAACTTTAAAAAAAACACAAACAACTAGTAAAATAATCCAGAATAACTGCAGGGGCACAAACGAGACCATCCACTCATCATACACCAACCTGAATTGGGAGGAATGCCTGAGATCACAGCATAAAATCTGTAAGTAAAACCTGTGGATCCAAGCCAGGAGCCCCCTCCCCCATAGCCTGAGCTGCAAAGCCTCGTGGTGCCAGAAAGAAGCTCTCTCCCAGCTAGCAAATATAGCTCAGCTGAGCTCCAACTAGGGTTTTAACTAGCAAGTGTGAACTGCTCACTACAAGTACGAATCCCCAAAAAACAGACAGAGACTTTGGGTGACGACTGACCTTGGAGAGCCAGAGGGTCACCTTGGACTAGGTCTGAAGGGGACTATCTGTTTCTTTTTCGGCTCAGTGGAGAAAGCCCCAACCATTTTCAGTTCCCAGGACTGTGACTCAGAGAAGGGTGGAGCTAGCACAAGCAGAGAGAGAGAGAGACCATTGAAATGCTAATGACCTCCCCCTAGGGAGGTCTATCTTCTCTAAGAGGAAAAGGATGGGGCCCTTTCCATTCAGAACCAGACCCCAGAGCCTGGGGGAACATGGCCACACCTCCTCACACCAGTCAAGAATTACAGGCTGACAGGCACCACCTGCTCGGCAGAAAAGCACAGTGACCTGAGACATCACAGGAACCAATTTTCTCAGACACACCCTCAGGGAAACCAGATACTGAATATTTCTTCCCTCTGGGACCTGAGCCTGTTCTGGTCTGGGAAAACCTGATTGGGGTCACCAAGGAAACCATGCCTAGACAACAGAAAATTACAACCTACACTAAGAAAAACGAAGTTATGGCCCAGTCAAAGGAACAAATGTACACTTCAGCTGAGATACAGGAATTTAAACAACTAATGCTAAATCAATTCAAAAAGTTTAGAGAAGATTTTGCAAAAGAGATAGAGGCTGTAAAGAAAACAGTGGGTATACATAAGGCAGAAATCGAAAGTTCAAAAAAACAACTAGTAGAATCTATGGAAATGAAAGGCACAACACAAGAGACGAGAGACACAATGGAAACATACAACAGCAGATCTCAAGAGGCAGAAGAAAACACTCAGAAACTGGAGAACAAAACACCTGAAAGCCTACATGCAAAGGAGCAGATGGAGAAAAGAATGAAAAAATATGAGCAACATCTCTAGGAACTTAAGGATGAAACAAAGTACAATAATGTACGTATCATTGGTGTCCCAGAAGGAGAAGAGAAGGGAAAAGGGGCAGAGGCAATAATAGAGGAAATAATTAATGAAAATTTCCCATCT
>PVKY010010282.1:0-12734 GCA_004027775.1 Bradypus variegatus
ATTGCCAAATCCAGCAGGGAAAATTCTGTTGTTTCAAGGCCCAGGCATCACAGCCTGTGGTGAGTCTCTGCCCCACCGGCCCGCAGAGGCTCCGTCACCTGGGAGGGCAGCACGCGCTTCCCGAGGAGTAGCTTTGTCCACTGGTCTCCCGCCGCGGGAGCTTTGGAAGGGTGACAGCCATCTTTCATGTCCTCCTCTCTCGCCGCTGCAAGCTGGCGCTGTTTCTGCTGATCCGGCGTCCTCAAACGTGGTGTTGGTTTCCTGGGTATATCATGGGGGGCTTCACACATTAGACAAGAGCCCCTCGCCCACCTTCCTGGATAAACCCCCCTCTACTGGTTCTGTGGAGGTCGAGACGGGGTCCGTGCGTGACTTGCACAATCTTTTCAGCCAGCTGAGTCACACCTCGGCCTTCCCTCCGGAGCGTTTCCTAACAGTGAGTCTGGAAAGGATCAAGATTTACCAAATCACCAAGTGCTGGTTCCTTTTTAATAAAAAGACCCTCCCTCGGTCTCGCTCTTGCCCCTCACGTTCTGCCACAAGCAGCAGCAGGAAATGAGGCTGCACTTCCAGCGCTTTGCTCAGAAATCTCGTCAGGGAAATGTTTCAGTTCTGTACTTATGAGCTCCGCTTTCCACAAAATTGTGGGAAGTTCAGTTCAATTTTTTTTAAACTCAATTCAGCCAAGTTTTCTGCAGTTGTGTAACAAAACTCACCTTCCCTGCAGCTTCCACCATTTCTCATTTCCTCCTGCCCTCAGAAGCGCTTCAGTGTCCTCGGTGCTCGCATTGCAACCACAGGTCTGTCCGGGACGGTGTCTGTGTTCTCAGGGCCACAGACCCTTTCTTTACTCGACTTCTCACTTCCTTCTGAGCCTTCACAGAGAGGCACCATTATCACATTTTCACCAAAAGTCTGTTCAAGGAAATGCAGTTTTTTTTTACTATTATGCACTTCAAAATTCTCCCATCCTCTACCCACTATCCAATTCCAAAGCCACTTCCAAATTTTCAGGTATTTGTTACAGCAGCATTCCTGTTCCCAGGGTCAAATTCTGTATTAATTTCATAGAAATGCCACAAAATTTTATCACAAACATGGAGGCTCAAAATAACAGAAACTTATTCTCTCACAGTTCTGGAATCAGAAGTCCGAGACTGAGGTGTCTGCAGGGCCGCGCTCTCCAGAGCCTCCATGGAGACCCCTCCTTGCCCTCTCCAGCTGCTGGCGGTCCCGGGTGACCCTGGCCTGGGGGCTCCATTACTCCAACCGCTGTCTCTGACTTCACCTGGACTTTTCCTCGCTACCTGTCTCCACTTGACATTGAATTTAAGGTCTGTTCTGGTTTGCTAATGCTGCTCTTATGCAAAACACCAGAAATGGATTGGCTTTTAATAAAGGGGGTTTATTTCGTTACAAAGTTACAGTCTTAAGGCCATAAAGTGTCCAAGGTAAGGCATCAACAATTGGGTACCTTCACTGAAGGAAGGCCAATGGCATCCGGAAAACCTCTGTTAGCTGGGAAGGCACGTGGCTGGCATCTGCTTGCTCCCAGGTTGTTTCAAAACGGCGTTCTCCAAAATGTCAGCGTCAGCTTCCAATGGCCGTCTTCAAAATGTGTGTCTCAGCTGCAGCTTCTCTCCAAAATGTCACTCTCAGTTGCTCTGCTCCTTCTGTTTGTCATCTCATTTATATGGCTCCAGTGATTTAATTCACTGGAATGGGTGGGGTAATTTCCATTGAAAGTATCAAATCAAAGTCATCTCCCAGTTGGGTGGGTCATATCTCCATGGAAACATCCAATCAAAAGGTTCCAACCCAATCAACACTAATACATCGGCCCCCACAAGAATGCATCAAAGATAATGGCATTTTGGGGGACGTAATACATCCAAACCGGCACAGGTTCCATGTTTGCTTAAATCCTCACATTGGGCTGTAGGCTCTGGGGTCTCACTTTCTGAAAGTCCAGAGTTTTCCAGACCATCAATTTCTGGTTTCTTTGTACCCAAGGGTTCAGTTCTAAGTTTATCTCTGTCCTGTCACATTTTACTGTAAGCTGCAAGGAGAAGCCAGGTTACATCCTTCACACGTAGTCTGGAGATCTCCTCAGCTAAGTATCCCAGCTTGTTGCTTTCAAATTCTGCATTTCATCTGACACCAGGACACAATTTTGCCAAATTCTCTGCCACTTTAAAACAAGGGTTGCCTTTCTTCCAGTTGGCAATGACACATTCATCATTTCTGTTTAAGGCCTCATCAGAAGTCCATATTTCTAACAACAGTCTTTTCAAAGCAGTCTAGGCCTTTCCACCAAGCTCCTCACAATTCTTCCGGAATCTTCTCCTTATCCATTTAAAAAACCTGTTCCAACATGTTTGGTATTTGCAAGCTCAGCAGCACCCCACTTCTCTGGTACCAAAATCTTCACTGGAGAAAGGCCATTGGCATCTGGAAAACCTTTGTTAGCTGGGAAGGCACATGGCTGGTGTCTGCTGATCCCGGGTTCTGTTCCAGCTCCTCTCTCTCAGCTCTTGTGCATTCTTCAGAATGTTGCTCTTGGGGTATTTTGTCTCTCTTAGCTTTTCCAGAGCAAAGTGTCAGCAAAAGTGTGCTTTCAATGGCGGCCTCCAAAATGTCTCTCTTGGCTGCTCTCCAAAATGTCTCTCTCAGCTGCTCTGAGGTCCTTCTGTTTGTGAGCTCTTTTATAGGACTCCAGTGATTAAATCAAGACCCACCCTGAATGGACAGGGTCCATATCTCCATGGAAATAATCCAACCAAACATTTCACTCACAGTTGATTAGTCACATCTCCATGGAAACATTCAATCAATGGATTCCAACCTAATCAACAGGAATACATCTGCTCCCACATGGTTGCCTTAAAGAACATTGCATTTTGGGGGACTTAATACATCCAGACTGGCACGGGGCCCCTCTCAGAGCTCAGCTTTGCTCACTCCCATAGGAGTGGCCACACTGCCCAGGTGTGGTGTAACTCAAATGGCGTGACAGCAGGGAGGGCCTTTGAACTCCATACAATGTTACATCAACATACAGGTCACTGTTATTGTCTAAGGGTGGAGTCATGGGCATGTTATTGGGTTGTCTTTAGTCTTTTGAACTTCTTGAGATTGTATAATTCACATAAATTAATACATGCATGTTTAAAAATGTGAAATTGAAGGATTTCTACATATTTCACTGAGATAAAGGAGTTGTACAATTCCGTCATCCCAGTAGGTTTCTCACGCCCTTTCCCAGCCAACCCCCATCCCATGCTCCCCAGATGCAGGCTCTAAGATGGCTTCATCACCACAGATGAGGTTTGCCTGTTCTCGGTCTTCATTGCAGTGGGCTCACACAGTGCCTATTTGTATGCCTGGGTTATTTAATTCAATGTATTGTTTTTGAGATTATTCCATGTTATTATATGTATCAATTGTTCATTTTTTATATATTACAGGGTATTAAGCTCAATTTGTCCACCTGCTCTCCTGCTGATGGATATTGGGTTGCCTGTTTTGGGCTCTTGTGAATAAAGCTTCTGTGAACACCCCTGGACATACCTTTTGTGAACATGGGCACTCATTTATCTTGAGTTAATATGTAGCTAGAAGTGCGGGATCATAGGGTAGGCATATATTTCGCCTTAGGAGGTAAATGTCAGTTTTCCAACTTGGTAGAACCAAGTTAAACTCCCACCAGCAACATACTAGAGTTCCAGTTACTCTATGTCCTTGTCAACATTTCATGTTCTCACTCTTTGAATCTGTGCTATCCTAGTGGGCGTGTAATGGGGTTTCACTGGGGCATTAATTTGCATTTCCCTGTTGAGTAGGGTTTTGTTGGGCATATTTGCATATATTTATTAGCCATTTGATATCCACTTTTGGGAAACACCAGTACAAGTCTTTTAACTATTTAAATAAAGGGGTTGTTTTCCTATTAATTAAATTTAGGAGTACAATATTTGCATATAAGGTCTTTCACAGAAACTGTTTTGTGAATATCTTCCTTAAGTCTATGAATTGCAATTTCTCTTTCCATTTTTCCTTATTTCCATTTTTTCCATATTTTCTTCTTTCTTTAAAATATTTATATGATACTTTAAACTTCTTGTCTGCAAGCTCTGATAGCTGGAGCATCTCTAGGCCTGCTTCTACTATTTCTTTTTCCTTTTGATTACTGTTCACTTTCATCTGCATATTTTTGTAAGTTGCCATTTTTGATTGCACTGCAGACTTCATGTCTAGAAGAATTGTGGAGACTAAGGTTCATGACATTTTCCCTCAGAAAGGCTGGACCCTTTCTTCTGTCCATCATTTCCTCTGATACTGTGGGAGGCTGATCACCTGTCTCTAATCATGACCTGGGCTGGACCAGCACATGCTGTGGCTTTCATTGGCATCAGTCTCCCTCTGGTGTCCAGTGTCTTGGGTGAGACCTGTCAGTGTTGCAGGCCCCTCCCTCCAGCAGGACTTTGCCTTCTGAGCACCACCAGCATGTGGAGAGCTTCTTCCACCCCTGCCTTTCAGCCCCCAAATCACTCCGTCAGCAAATGCCCCTTGAGAACACTAGGGATGCATTTGGGGCTCCTCTGGGGTTCAGTCTGCTCTGCTGGTGGCTGAAGCCACGAAAACCCCAGAGGTTTCTCCTCCAGGAATGAAAATGTCCATCCCACTCAGCTCCCTCAGACTGGGCTCTTCTTCTCTGGGATTTTAGTTTATCCAGCCCTCTGTTTCTGAGGGTCCCCAAAGTCTTTAAAAATATGACTTTTGCAAATTTGGGGGGTTGCAGTGGGAGTGATGTCTGGCCACTTTCAACTACATTTGTCTTGGTAACAGAAATTCCAGGTGTATTTCAAACTCCAAATTTGTCCTCCTGACAGAGAGGATGGAACGGAGGAAATCTCATACACAGGTCCTGATACTTCCTGTAAAATGGAAGCAGACATTAAGTGTTTTAGCTTCTTCTAAATTACTTTTATTTGTATTTTTTGTACCTACAAGAATATTTCAATTTTATCTGGGTAAACATCTGTTCAGTCACCAAGATGGTTTGCCTCTTTCAGATCTTTGTGGCTTAGCCATGTGGCTAACAATGTGGTTCCTGGAGTGGAGCAGCCTCATTTCAAATCCCAGGTTTATGTCTCTGTCGCCTTGACTGTGGGTGGTCATGAAGCGCCCAATGCCTGTAGCAGGAGGATTTTGGCAATTCCTATTGCCCAAAGTTCACGTGAGCAGCAGGTGATAACGTGTGTGGCAGCTTTCGCACCTGCCTGGCACGCGCAAAGCTCTGCAACCACTTCCCTAGAGCTCTTCTTACCCAAGGCTTCATCGTGGCCCTGTCTCCACAGTGCAGAAGTGGAGCATTTGGTAACAGGTGCCCTCTGAGGGCGGGGTCTTCCAGGGCAGAGTGTGTGACCCCGGGGGCTGAGCCTACCCACAGAGAATGGGGTGGTGGGGTTGAGGAGTGGGCTTCCCAGGGTACCTGACTGTATCAGTTTTCCAGCAGCTAAAACAAATTCCATACAATGGATTGGCTTAACAACAGGAATTTATTGGCTCAAGTTTTCAGAGGCTACGAGGCTTGCTTGTTCCTGGGGTCAGTATCTTCTGGCTGGTTGGCAACATTTAGCATTCCTTGGCTTTTCCATTGCATGGCAATACACATGGCAGCATCTTTTCTGTTTTCTTTTGGGTTGTGTTGACTTCCAGCTTCTGGCTGCTTCCTGTGGCTTCTCCTTCCATGTCCAATTCCCTTTGCTTATAAGGACGTCAGCCATTTTGGATTAAGGCCCACCCTCGTTCGGATTGGGCACCCCTTAGTAACATCTTGCAAGGTCCTATTTACAGATGTTTTCACACCTGCAGGACCAGTCAGTGGGACCTGAACGTGCCTTTTGTGGGGGACATGAGTCAGTCTCCAACAGTCTGCCTTCTGGACTCCCAAAAGACATGTCCTTCCTACATGCAAAATGCACTAATTCCCTCACAACATCCCCAAAGTCTTAAGCCATTTGAGGACAAGGCTACGCACAGGGTCTGATCACAGTCAATTATGAGTGTGCTCTGTCCTGGGGGACAGTTCTCCTCTTCCTGTGGACCTGTGAAACCTAGAGAACAGGTTGTCTGCTTCTGATATACAACAGAGGGACAAATATAGGGTAAACATTCCCATTCCCACAGGGAGAAATTGGAAGGGAAATGGGGGTCCTGGGTCCCAAACAGGTCTGAAACCCAGGAAGACAGACTCCCTTAGATCTCAAGGACTGAGGGTCATCTCTGGCTTAATTCTTTGACCTCTGGATCCGATGGAGTGGCGGCCCCACCTCTCCCGGTGCCGCAGCCGCGCTCTCCCAGAACACCGGGGTGAAGGCTCCACCCTCCCCAAACACTGGGGCTGTGGCACTCTCCCCGAACAATTGAGCACAAAGACTGTCCCCACAAAATGCAGGGCAAACCCTCCCTGTCCACACACATGGGGTTGGGGGGCTGCTTTCTTAGCCTGAGACCTCTGAGTTCCAGACCTCAGCTTCCATAGTTCTGTCCTTGAAGATCTTCTTCCTATAGCTGATCCCTTCTCTGTCCCTGTCAGGCATTGCTTCTGTTCAAATTTTCCAAAAACCTTATTGGCTTTGGTTGCAGTTCCTATGGGTCCAAATCATCAGAATAACCTTTCCATGGACCCTTCCTGGATAACTGCATCTCCAGTCCTGACTTCCCCTGAAATGGCTTACTGGACCCATGTTCAGTTAACCGCTCACGTGGAGTCCTGTCCTCTGTGGACTTGCTTTCCAGAGGGAGGTCCCTGGTAAGAGTCACTTCTGCTAGTCTCAGAACTCACTGTCTGGATAGGCTGAGAGTTTTCCAAGTCATCAATTCCTGGTTTCCTTGTGCTTAGCAGCTCACCCTTAGTTTCTCCCTTTCCTCTCTCATTTCACTATCAGCTGCAAGGAGAAGCCGGGCTTCACCTTCCACACTAGATATCCAAGCGCATAGCTTCCATCTGACACCAGAACTCAATTGTGCTGAGTTCTCTGACACTTTTGAACAAGATAACTTTCCTCCAGTCTCCAATGACACATTCATCATTACTGTCTGTACTGCTTTGAAACTGTTATGGGCCCCAGAAAAGCCATTATCTTTTAGTCCAATCTTGTTGGGTGGAGACATTTGATTGGGTTGTTTCCATGAAGATGTGACCCTTAATGGGTGGGTCTTAATTAGATCACCAGAGTCCTTTAAGAGAGCTCACAGACATAAGGAGTTCAGAGAAGCTGGGAGAAACTGAAGAGAAGCTAAAGTATGTAATCCAAAGTTTGCCCCCAGGAGAAGCTAAGAGCTGACACAGGCCCAGATACTTGGAGATGCAGACAGAAGGACTTTTGCAGATGTTAAGCTAAGTGATGAAACTCAGAGTTTGCCCCAGAGAAGCTAAGATGCTTGGAGTGAAACACTGGGAGAAAGAAGCAAGGACTCACAGGAACCAAGGAGGAGCCGAAACACACCCGGGACGAGCAGACACCAGCCACGTGCCTTCTCAGCTGACAGACGTGTTCTGGACGCCATCATCCTTTCTTCAGTGAAGGTGCCTTAGTTTTGGACACTTTTATATCCTTAAAGCCAACACATTGCTGGTGTTTTGCATAATGGCAGCTCTAGCAAACCAGAACACCATCTAAGCAAGTACTTTTAACATCCCTATGTCTACAGACATTCTCTTCAAAGCAGTCCAGGCCTTTTCTATCAAGCTCCTCACAGTTCTTCCAGCCTCTACCCATTACCCAATTCTATAGCTGTTTGCACATTTTTAGGTATTTATCATAGTAGCATCCTAACTTTCCAGTACCAAAAACTATATTGGTTTCCCGGTTGCTAAAACAAATACCACATAGCAGGTTAGTTACCAGAGGTGAGGTGAGGGGAGAAGGGGGAGTCGTTGCTTCGTGGGTGACTTATGCCATACAATGGGTGGGCTTAACAACAGGAATTTGTTGGCTCATAGTTTCAGAGGCTACAAAGCTTGCTTCCTCCTGGGTCTGTATCTTGTGACTAGCAGGCAATCTTTGGCGTATCTTGGCTTATCTGTCACAGGGCCATGCACATGGCAGCACCTTCTTTTTCTTTTGGGTTGTGTTGACTTCCAGCTTCTGGCTGCTGCCTGTGGCTTCTCCTTAGGTGCCCAATTTCCTCTGCTGATAGGACTTCAGGCATATTGGGTTAAGGCCCACCCTCATTCAGTCTGGGCACAGCTTAGCTCATAGCATCTTCCAAGGTTCTATTTACAAATGGTCTCCCACCCCTAGGACCGGGGTTGGGGCCTGAACATGCCTTTTGTGGGACATGAGTCGATCCCCAGCACTGACCCTCTGCTGTCCCTTTGTCTGACTCCCTGTTCTCCTGTCCGTCCCTCAGCTGACACCTGTGGATTTGTGGGGACTTGGCAGCAGAGGACAGAGCCAAGGCCTGCTGGGCAGTGGACTTGCACGAGGCCGCGCTGCTGCCGCCTCCCAGCCCTCAGGAGGTCTGCAGGAGAAAGTCCTGGCGGGAGGCTAAGTCCAGCTGCCCGGCCGGTCATCCCTGTCGTGCTCTCAGTGGTCTCCATGGACTCACAGGCCCTGGCCAGTGGGGTGGTCGGGATTCAGGACTTGGAGAGAACCAGCCGGACAGCTGGAGGCCAGGAGGGTCAGTGAGGCCCAGAGTGAGCTCTGATGAGCAAGAGTGTCTGACCCTGGCCATGCTGCCTGCCCTGCCCCGCCTCGCAGGCTGTGTCCCTGTCCTCTTCCTGGCTGCAGGGCATCGGCCTTGCCGTCCCAGCCTCCTCTCCCAGGCTGTTCCTCTCTTCCCCTCCCTCTGAGCATCCAAAGTCCCTGCAGCAGACTGCCCCCAGCTCCCCTCTGTGGGGTTCAGGAAACTTCAGAAGTTTTGCCAAATGCCTTACAACTTTATCTGTGTGGTTTGAACAAATTCATTTGCCATCTGGTGGGGAGAATTCACTCTGGGGTTCCAGGAGAGATTTGTGGGCCACACCTGAGGCGGGTGTGGGGGCGATGCAGGCAGTGGGGGTCTACTGTGTTTGGGGTCTATCTCTGTCTCTTGAGAGCCCCTGAGCCCCCTGCCTCTGACTTGCACGCTGCCCCACCACGTCTCTGTGCCAGATGACGACCCAGGTGTTTCTCTCCGTTTCATCCGCTGCATCCAGAGCCAGCGCCCTCGTCCAGCGCTGAGAAGGGCCGGCACTCCGCAGCCGCCGCCTCGGCATTCTTCATGATCTTCACCGAGGGCTCAGCATCGAGCCCTGCAATGTAGCTGCAAATGTAGCTAGTCCTGGGTACATTTTGTTACATCAAAATTATTCTATTTATAGTGTATCCCATGCTCATTGTAGAATATTTAGAAAGTACAGATAAGGCATAGGAAGAAAATGAAAAATCATCTACTATTCTGTGTCCCAGAAATGAACCTCTCTGATGTGGTGGTTTATGTCCACTGAACACTCCTTTGCAGAGACGCCAGGTGAGCGCATCCTTTACGGAAGGCATCACGGTGAGCGTTCGGCTGGTTTGCTGTGTTTTTCACTTAGTCAGTTGTTCATATTGGCTTGTCTACCCTTAACTCATTTATGCCATCGTTTTTAATGATAGCCTTGTGTTCCCTGTGTGCATGTTCCTCGATTTATTTAATCTGCTCTCTTTGAATACTTGGCTGATTTCCAGAAGCTGGACATCCTCCCGGGGACAGGAGTGAGAGTCCTTCATGGCAGCCACAGGACCCATTCCCAGAGGAAAATTAGGACATTGAATTAAATTGCTACGCCTGTCTATTCACGACACACGTGAGCTTGGAGCCACCCGGTCTTCAGTCACACCTCCCCGGTGAGCACAGACCTGCGCCGTCCTGCAGCCACAGAGCTGGGGCCTGGCTGAGGACAGCTCACCAGCTTGCAGGAAGCCCACGGCCCTTCCCGCCCGCCTGGGGGTGTCTGGGGAGGGGCTTCCCCCCGCGTGGCAGATGAGGTCTCTGATACACCGGAAGGCGTGTGAGTACTCCTTGGCTTCCTTCCAGAGCATCGGCATGGCTGGGTCACGTCCCCTTCTGTGAGCAGACCTGGGGTGGCTCCAGCAGAGTGACCAGGGATGGCCGTGTCCCCTCCGTGGCTGTGGCCCCTTCTCCTGGCCTGCTGGACCCTCTGTCCGGGTAAGTGCGTGCCGCAGCCGGCAGCATCCCGATCGCCTCATTGCTCTGTGCACTTTTTTAAAAAATAACTTTTCATTTCATTAAAGCAACTGATGCCGCCAAAATGAAAATAATGGTAAGGAAACTTGATATAAAGGTGGAGATTTGCATCAAAGCCAGGCTTAACTTCTCGGTCCTCAAAAACTCTAGAAGAAGCTTCCTACATCTGTGCCCCTTTGCTGTGTCCTTGCTCTGAAGGCCTGGCCGGGGAGGAGTTCCTGCGTCTCCACGGGGGCAGAAACCACTGCGAGGGCCTGGTCCAGGTCGGGCACCGCGGGCAGCAGGGGCTTGTGTGCGGGGACCGCTGGAGCCTGGCAGAAGCTTCCGTGATCTGCAGACAGCTCGACTGCGGCACTGCCCTGGGATCCCCCACCTACGTGCTGAGACCTCAGGAGATGGAGTCGCCCTGGATGCAGGGGCCCAGCTGCGGGGGCACAGAGGCCTCGCTGTGGGGGTGCTCGCTGGGGGCCTGGGGGCCGCTGAGTGACTCTGAGTGCGGGTGTGTGGCCGCGCTGATCTGCTCAGGTAGGTCGGCTGGGGATCCCGCAGCTGCTTCCCTACCAGGGCCTGTGTCCGTGACGCCGGCTGTGCTGAGGGAGCCCCTGGGGAGGAGGGCGGGCTCGGGCCCAGGGGACCAGGGCTCAGTCAGGGTGCACATCTTGCCCATTCTCAGCTCAGCCCCCAAAGCTGTGCTTTCACTTGTCACCACCACTCCCCCATCCCCAGGGACCCCACAGGGCCCTTGTCGGGGATCCCCAGCACACCCCAGTTGTGTAAAACCAGGATAAGTCACTGGGAACTGCCCGTCTAGCTCGGGCATGGCAGGTGACTCTGGGCAGGTCACGAGCCCAGCAGGAGGGAATCTGCATACTCGAGCCAAGTGGCCGAGCAGGTGCTGAGCCCAGCACTCACACAGGTGCAGCCGGGGAGGCACGGGGTGGGGGTGGGGGGCTCAGGTGCAGCTGGGGAGGCACGGGGTGGGGGTGGGGGGCTCAGGTGCAGCTGGGGAGGCACAGGGGGCTCTGTCTCTTGTGCCCCCAGGTGGGCTGCTCCAAGGAATCCACCTGAGAGGCGGAGGCAGCCCCTGTGCTGGGATCCCCGAGCGGGTGAATCTGGATGACACCAACGTAAGATGTGAATTGTACAAGGAGGAGGCGAATGTCTTCTGCAAACAGCTCTCATGTGGCCCAGCTGTGAAGTGGTCTGGATCCCACCTCAGAGGGGGCCTGGGGACCGAGGTGCAGAAGGCTGTGACCTGCCAGGCGACAGATTCCAGCATCTTAAACTGCAGGTTCAACCTGAACTTCCTGGGACAGTGTGACCCCTCGTTGCACAGTGAGGTGGTGTGCTCAGGTGGGGACGCTGCAGCCAGGCCTGTTTCCAAGGCTTGATTTTCTTGTATGAGACTTAGGGGTAACGTCACTGTGCCACTGCCATGGGCTCGAATGGGACCCTCTCTGCCCAGTAAATGGTGCTTTCTATGGTTCTCCACCGTGCATGGCCCAGGAGGGCCTGTGGAGCTGACCCTTCCTGCAGCACCCACCATCTCCCCATTCTGCCCCAGAGGCTCCCATCCAGCGTGAGCCCTCATCATCATGGTCCCTCCTTCAGGGAAGATGGAGCTGGTGGCCCCAAGAAGAGGGCCCTAGGGTTAAAGGGTGGCCCAGGCCCCCAGGGGGCGCAGGGCTGAGGCTGGGGCTGTCCTCATCTACCCTGGAGGGTGGGGTTGAGGTGACCCATGTCTCCTGGGGTTGGGGGGGACCCAGGGGGGCGTGGGGAGATCGCTGCACCTCCAATGAGTGTTTGATGTTGAATCTCAGGCACCTGGCCTGGGTGGGAGCCAGGACCCAAGCGAGATGCTGAGGAGATGGGAGGGTCCTCCCGGCCTGCAGACCCCCAGGTGCCTGGCTCTGGGACCTCCGGGCTGGGCCAGGCCAGGTGGCACCGTGTCACTTGCAGCCTGTGTCCCCAAGGGACTCGAGGGCAGGGCTGGGGTCAGGCTGTTTCACCCGGAGCCCTGCACAGAGCCTGCCCTGGCCAGGGGGCCCGAGACGTCTGCCCCTGGGGGCTGCTCAATGCAGCCTTCTCTGCCCCAGAGCACACGGAGGCCCGGCTGGTGGGCGGAGAGCACCCCTGCGCCGGGCGCCTGGAGGTGAGACGTGGGCTGACCTGGGGCACCGTGTGTGACGCCGACCTGGACCTGGCCACGGCCCAGGTCATCTGCCGGGAGCTGCAGTGCGGCTCGGCTGTCTCCATGCCCGGGGGCGCCCACTTCGGCCGTGGCTCTGGGCTCGTGTGGACGGAGGCCTTCCGGTGTGTGGGCAACGAGTCCCTGCTGTTCGACTGCCCCCGGGGGCCTGGGCACCAGGAGCCGTGTGGACACAGCCGGGACGCCGGGCTCAGGTGTTCGGGGGACAGTAAGTCTCCTGGATGTGGACTCCCCAGGGGGGATTTGGTCTGTGTGGGGTGGGGTCTCCAGGCACAGGAGGCCC
>PVKY010010283.1:0-12748 GCA_004027775.1 Bradypus variegatus
CTTAATACTGCAGTTTTAATGTATTTTGCACATAGCCGGATGTTAAAGCTCCACAGCATACCTCATTCTCATAAAAGTTATAAATTTCTTTCAATAGAAGTTACAACTTCTTAGTCTAGTTATTATGGCTATAGCTTGCACACCAACTCCTAATTATACCAAGGGTCTGAACAACAGAAAAAAGAGAATATTTTGAAGGAGTCTGTGTTTATACACTTCATTAAGGTGTTACATATCAACCAAATAATCTAAATATTAAGGGACCATAATCTAAATATTAAGGGACCAATGATATCATATAATTTGAATACAAGAGAAAAATCTCAAGTTCACATTTTGAAATAATACAGATTATGAAGTAGACTCTCAAACACAAATATTCATTTAAAATAATCCTCCTGTCTTGAGAGCATAGAGAGAAATTTGGTTATAACAAATGCCATGATACCAAATAATAGGTTTAGTGGCCTTCTTACAAAAAAGTATTAAAATATGTCTATCGCTTATACTTTGTCTGATGTAAAACAAAGTCAACAACTATTTGTAACAAGAACAAATACTTCTAAACTACCAGTTGACCCATGTAAGAGTAATGACCAAAACAAAAGATGGATTAGTTTTGATAGCCTAAATCCAGGATTCAAATTATGTCAACATCTTATTATAAAATGCTGGTAGTTATTCAAATTTGGCATCTCACAAGTCTGAGTTAATGAAGCTGAGTCCAGGGATTCACAAAAAACAAAAATTTTATCAAACTCCAACATACTAGCTATGTAGCGGTTTCACCAGAGTGAAAAAATAATATTTCAAAATATTTACTTTTTCTACATAAAGTTTCAGGCCCTCAGATTTCTTAATTCCAAAGGACATGAAGAAGTGTAATTTTATCAGACCACATTTAAAGACTTATTAAAGGAAATAAAAACCTAAGGACAGCAATGTTTTTAAAACATTTCTCTGATAATATGACCTAATCCCCTGTGCACTCCAACTTCTAGAATGTTTTATTAATGTGACAGTGAGCAGCCTAAGCTCTTTAAGGATTGCTGATGGAGGCTAATTTCTGATTAACCCAAGCGAGTTAAAATAAACATTTTCAAAAACCTATAGATTTACCCCATTTCAAAAACTATGATATACACAAACGTCATGCTTACAAAATAGTCAAAGTAGGGTGTAAATATAATATTGACTACTAAAATTTTTCACTTTATACAGTGATTCACTTGGGCATGTGTTTAAAGAGTATTGGACACAGGATTTGGATTACAAAGGTTCTGATCAATGCACTTTTCAAGAAACATCTAGTTCATAAATTGAGCTCATCTGTGTCTAGATTCATAATCTTAAAGGAGAGAAGTAAAATGGATGTGCATGAAGCATCAAAGCAAATGACAAAAATTACTGTAATGGGACAGGCTAATAAATAAAGAACTCAAGAGACAATTTCATTAATTAATATATTTTCTGCATTATAGTTAACATATGTACTTTCTTCGTGTCACCTTATTTTCCGTTAAGTATTGATAATTTTGTTATATTCAGACATGAGTACATTTCAACAGTCTTTTGCAATAAATATCATAAAATAATAGATTCGCATAATAAATATTCTTTACAATAAAAAAGTTTAACAGACTTTTGTCTTAAAAATAGTCAGAATTCAACTTTGTGATTTATACATAAAATATACAAAAAGCACCACAATTTGTGGTTAAGGCAATGAAAACACAGAAAAGATTAGAATTACTCAGTTACTGAGCTAAATGCAGAACTAACTAAGGGGCCAAAAAGACCATTAAGGAACCAAGATCACTTTAGGCAGCCATAGTTCTGTTACATCTATAGATTGATCAGCTATAAATACCAACTTCAGTTATCCAAGTGCCTCCTCGATGACAAAAGACATTTGGTGAAGAGCATGGGGTGTGGAAGGTAGTTATGTCCTTCACAAATATAAAGCTAGAATAGGATGAGCATGATGCAACCAATATATCTCCAATGTGAAGATTTACAAGTAAAGCAAATCTAAAATTACACAGAAAAAAAAAAACACCAAAAAGCTGGCATCTCTAGAATCAGATAATGCCAAAACTGAGGGGAGAGAAACTTGAGGGCAAAGAAGTAGGAGAGGGCAGCAGTTAAAGAAAAAATTCTGTATTATAACAAAAATATATCCTCCACACTAAAGGTCCAATGTTATGAAGATAGTCCTAATTGGAGACAGATTTAATACATAGCTTATTTAAGCAACTGAACGTTTGATTCTTTAAAAACCAATTTCCCTCCTCCCCGAGTACCCAACCAAAAAACAGCTCTAAATTACTGTAGTCTGGGTTATGTGGGGGTATGCTCATGTGCACAACTTCGAAAAAGTTGCTTGCAGAACAAATGGCTACACAAAAGCCCACTGGCTCTCAATACCCCCTTGAGTGGATAGCAGAGGCTCCTGTCACAAGTATGAGCCAGGTGCAGTTTCATAGTCCACTCTTATGGACGATCATCCAAGAGAGAAGAGCAAAATCCATGAGTGAAACCTTGAGAACAAGGAAAGAGTGGAGAACGGGAAAATTCTAAGGAAAATAAAACCAGTCTCTAATGGGATCTTTTTTTAACAACCACAACTTGAAAGCTAGAAGTTCAGGAGGTCCAACCACCTCCAAAAATCATGATGGTTTACCCTGACCCCGGGAGGGGCAGCTCTCCAGCTTACAATAGACAGTGTTGGAGTTCTTACATCTGCATCCTGGGCGATGGATCCAGTCATAACACCCCCTGCACAGCTTCAGGCATCCCTTAGCAGGAGGATAACAGAGTAAGCAAGGTAAAAACAGAGACATTGTTCCCATACACAGGTACCTAGAGCAGCAGTGTGACTGTGAACAGGAGCAAGGATTATCCGAGTAAGAATCCCCTTCATCGTCATTGGAGCAGTGGTAGAAGATGCCCTTAACTAAACACATGCAGGTTCCATATTCCACCATGCTCTCGGCAGAGCAAAGGCACTGCCGGTTACAGGCCAAACAGGATGGTAGGGTCCTGGGAGCTGTGCATTCTCCACACTTGCACTTCCCACACTGTTCACAAATGAACTTGTGCTGTGTCAGGTCCTCTTTCAAGGAACCCTTCAAATCATCCACAATCAGTTGCTTGGGCTGAGACCGAATTGCCCTTTCAGACCTATGACCAGGGCCTGGTCTGGATGGTGGTGATCTTCCTAAGAGCCCCTGCTCAGAAGAGGCACTGCTGTTGCTCCCAGAACTGGCTGCACTTCCAGTGCTGGTTGATCTATTCAAAATGGGGCCCCTGACATTATTTGGAAGTCCTCCATGTCCCAGGTGGCTTGTAGGTCTATGTTCATAGTTATTATTCACATTAATTGGTATGATTTCATGAGTCCTTTCATGCTTTTCTTGTCTTGGTGCTGTTCGAGGAGCAGGTCTTTTCACCACTGAAGGCCCTTCTGTGTATTCATTGCTGCCTCTGATGGCCTTGATTTGGTCTAAGGACAAGATAGCAGCAGGCTGAATATCTCTCTCATAGTCTAACCTTTGACGGCTATCCAAAGGCGGCTGCTGGATCACAACTAATGAAATGCCGCTGCTATGTTGATTTGGGGGATCCATGTATAGTGATCTCGAATTCTGACGATCAGTGGGAACCTGGCATGCATCTGAAACCCTAAAAGGAAATCAAAGATGAAAAGAGAGACAAAATAAACAACAGGAAGCATTTTTTTTTGGGGGGGGGGACTGTCAAGTCACAAATTGCCTAAACCACCTGGCAACGATCTCCTTCATCAGTGGATTACATTGATGCTGGGGTCCTTGGCCAGAGTCCAATTCCAAGAGAGGCTGGGGACCACATCAGAGAAGAATGTAAGCAAGAGACCCCATGTCATGAAAACTAGAAGTTTTTCCAAGTTTTATAATGTGGAATCCAAGAGGAAGCAATGCCTTCCTGTTTGTCAATCTAACAAATACTTAAAATGGAATGAAGAGCTCTTGACTAAAGAAAGCTCAGTATCAGTTCATCAGTGGTTTCCATGAAAAAAAAAAATCCACTTAAAAATTGAGAATCGCTTTGGTGGGACCTCTTGGTTATTTACTTGCTGTTTGAAGCATTACTTTAATGATGAGGAAATTAATCAAGGGATACTTCATACATTTTTTAAAAACCCACCCATAAAAGGGGGAAAGAGTCCAACTAAAATGCAATCTCAAAATAAGAGGTCACTTTCAGGAGAAATCACGATTTAAAAGCTAGTTTGTTATTAATCCATGAAATGCAAAAATGTATCAGGAATACAACAGTTCTTGGCATTTTATAGCCACTAAAACACACACAAAACTCAATGTACAGTTCTAAGAATGTATTCATATTTAAAATCATGAAAGAATTTTTTAAAGTTCAAATAATTTACATACAAATAAGTGTTAGACATAGCAGTATGGGGAAGTCCTGACATTTAATTATCTGTATTTCCTCTAATTAAAACAAATCTATGTTTACATGACAGACCTTGAGTTTTCAAAAGCATTGCCAATTCTCTGTGAGTATCCAAATAAAAATAAGCATTTGTATCACATATCAATAGTAAATTAATCCCAATTTATAATGTTTCTTCATAAAATAAAATACCAAAACATAAAAACCTTTCAATTTTCAGTCAGTCTAGCATATTTTTCATACAAATTCCTTCCAAGGTCTACAGATTCAACCCAATTCTCTCAAAATGAAAAGAAAAAGAAAAGCCTATTTGCCACCACCACCTCTAGCCAGGAATCAAGGGATGAAGGAATAAAGCAGAAGAAAGCCCACTTCATATATTAACTAAACTAAATGTCCCTGCAGTATGCCTTTTTTGTGACCTTCTTGGAGCTCCCCTTACTTTCACAAGTCAGATCTTCCAACTTTCTCCTTTATTCTACCTTTTCTGTACGTTAGGAAAAGTATTCATAACCTGTTGGGACAGTTAAAAATATTTAATGGTTACTCCTACACAATCTCATCCCACTTTGCAAAAAACTTTTTAACCCAGGGCATTTTGAAAGCAAAGGGTATCTAAAAAGTACTTAGATTCCACACGAAAGGAAAAACCAGGAAAAAACGGGAACTTGAATAGTGAGAGCGGACACAACATTAACTTTAGTTTTAAATGATAGTTGTAATAAAAAGTTCGTGCTGACTGGTAAATAAAATTACCAGATAAAAATTAAAAGCAAAGAACATTAGCCACCTCTGATCCGAAGAAAAACCCATTTTCAAACACTGACAGACCTCGATCTATTCCCAAGCATGCTCCCACGCTCTCGGCAAACTTTCTCCCAAGAGAACACGCATCAAAGTAGAATACCTTTTCAGACAATCCAATCACATCCTAAGGATCGCCGCGGATTTCCAACACAATTTTTGCGAATCCCAACCAAAGTTTCTTAAAAATCAAGAAGAGTCTTCAGGAAGAAAAGAGTTTGGGGGATGCGAGTGACTGGAGAATTAACGCAGGCGCCAAAAGCAAGCCCACGGTATGAATGATTATAAATAAGCATATCTGTCTATACGTTAAAGGAAAAGTTTGATTCATAAAGGGCCGGGAACAAATAAGCCGGGGGCACAGGCAGCTGAGAAGTGTCGCCACATTGCAAGTTGCGACGGTGGAGCTGCGCCCTCTGCAATCCGAGCTGAGAGAAGCGGTGAATAAACAGTTGACACAGAGGAAGGAAAAGGAAAAAGTTATGAATGAAAAACAAGTTTTCTCTCTCTCTCTCTCTCCCTCGCCCTCGCAGGAGGAGGGGAGGAGGCTGAGGTTACCATTACCTCAGGAGGGCGGACTTCCCCATTTTTTAAAGTGGCAGTGCCCACTCCCCTCCCCTTGCCTTTCCACTGCTCTCAAAACAAGAATAAAGGTAAAGCTCGCCTGGGTGTAGACTCATACTGTGGAGAGGTTTACCAGCGAATTCCGTGAACTTGCTTCCATAAACCTACCTACCTACCTACCTACACACGCGCGCGCGCGCGCGCACACACACACACACACACACACACACAGCGCCTTCCCCGGGCCTCACGTCTGAGAGGAGACTCCACCACAGAAAGCCCGCCGTGGGCACAAGCCAAAAAAGCTCCCCAGGGCCCTCCAGGGAAGCACCCCCAAACCTCTGAGAATCCATTTTCCGGGTAGATGGGAACCTCTGAGAGGACAACCCGAGCCACCGCGCCGGGCAGCTGCAGATAGGGAGACCCAGTCTCGCTGCGCGAGACCTCACCCGCCCCGTCACGCGCCCCCGGAGCCCCCGCCCCATGGGCGAGGGGTTGGCGGGAGGGCTCGCGCTGCGCGAGCGTCGTCTTTCTCCTCCCCTTCCCCCTCCCCGGAGGTCCGCACCTGCCGCGCCAGGCGAACCCCGCCCGCGCGCCCCCCGCCCCCATGGGCTGCAGGCGGCCGCCGGACACTCACCTCGGCCGAAGCGGTGGCGGGAAGCCAAGCCTTGCAACCCGACCCGGGGCGCGGCGCGGGCGGCAGCGTGCACGCCCCGTATCAACCGCGGCGGAGAGGATGAGGAGGCATTGCTGCAGCGGCGAATGGACCCGCGGCCTCCCCCGCCCCCGCCGCGGCCGGCCAGGAGCGCTCCCCGCGGCCCCCTTCCGGTTGCTGAGGACAATTCTCTGGCGACTCTGCGCGACAGCGCGCAGACCTCTCGCCCGCGTTCGCCCGGCGGCTCAGTAACATCCACCTCTGGATTTTTTTATTTTCCCTGCAGCCCCTTTCCAAGAGCCAAAATAATAATAATAATAATAATAATAATAATCCCTTTCGGGAGGGCTCTCCGAGTCCCTCAGAAAAGCGAGCAGAGGAGCGACGGAGAGAAGACTGCGTGGCGGGCCAGCAGACTGGCAAGGCGTGCTCGGACGAGAGTACTTCTCGAGTTGTTATCTCTCCTCGCGGGGAAGGAAGGGGTGGCCGCCTCCGGACGAGTGAAAATCTGCGTCACGGGCGTTCGAGACTCCGTGGCGCCCGGGACGGGGCTCGAACCTGTGTCCGCGGGCGGGTCACGGAGCCGCGCAGGCCCGGCGGGGCCCTGGAGCACGTGCCTGCGAGGCCACGGCTACAACTGCCCGGTGGGGGTTAGGGGAAAATAGTGGGAATTTTCACCCACTTTTTTTGGGGGGGGTGAGGGGGGAAAGGTTTGAGGGTCTTTCTCAGGGGAGAAGAGGCAAGGCGTCGTCCCTTGTCCCCCGCGCAGGCCGAGGCACTCTCCCAATCCCGCACGCTGAGCAAGTGGGCTCACAGCGTCCCCGGGAACTCCGGTGCTAGCAAGTCAGCCTCGCCGGGGCAGCGCTCGCTCCCAGTCCTCCGACCCTCCGGTTCCACTGCCGAAACGCCTGCTACAGACGATTAGAGATAAAAGCACATTAATTTCCCTTTCTTTATAAGCACTTGGACGCGTAGCGCTCTCCGCCGCCCCAGCTGAGAGTGGAGCGGGGCGGGCCGCTTGCCAGCTCGCCCGCTGCCCGCAGCCCACTGCCATGTGCTGCCTGTTGCTGCTCCCAGTGATTGACAGGCCGGCGCACCGTCCGCGTGTCAGCCGCCAACCAAAGTAACATGCAGTCTTGCACGTTTTTGCCGAAGTGGTTTTGCCCCTTAGAATGCCTAGGAATTCAAACAACGTTCAAGCAACGCTTCTGCGCATTGGAAATCAATACACAGAGACGGGAAATTAGGGTTTTAAAACAATTGCTTCGCTCTGGATTCGGTCGTCAACAATGCCTAAACAAACAAGCATTTGGTCTATACACAGAGTGCTAGACCCTCTTCGGCGTAAAACCGCGCTGTTTTTCACACGTTTCAAGACTTTTAAACTTGTTACTGTTCGGATAAGGAAAAAACAGTGAAAGGGACCCTGCTATTTCTTTTAGCGGTAGCATTTACTTTAAGAGATTAGTATTAACAGTGGAAACGCTACTGGTGTTTTGAAATAAGACCAGTAATTTTAGAACTAAAGCGAGTTCAAAGAAATGTTCAGTTCCTTGCAAATACAAACATTTCTCAAGTAATCTTTCCTAAAAGGTCTACGGAAAAAAGGAAGGAAACAGTTCTTACCTAATGCAAAGATTGGAAATTGCTTTCCAGGCACATATACAGCGACAGTATCTGATCCTTATCCAGGGCAGGGAGCTCCGTCTCCTGCTATCACCCTGCAAACCACTGCGTGCTTTACAGAGCGATCCCACTCCAGCTCCGCAGAATTTCAGCTCCTCGCCTCTACCTCCACCTCCAACTCTAGGACACGCCTCCAGTGATATCATGTGTCAATCACACGGGTTGCCCGAAAACCTGGAACAGGATTTCTCCCACAGTCGTTTCCTCTTTCGTTTGTGTACAAACTTGGGAACGTTAACCTGTATACTTGTGTAATAAACATTCTGTAAATGGAGTTTATCATTAAATACCTTCGAATGTATGTCTCTTTCGTTAACAGTCTCAGTAAAAGGACTGGTGGGCTCCACCCTAAAGATGAACTAGAAAAGAATTTTGAAGAATAAAGGAAAGCTAAAAAAATATGTCATCACATACATAGTTGATATTGAAAATATATAGTTGATATTGAAAAGATACTAATATAACGTTACAGCTTCTATTTAAAACAAAGTTCAGGATATCGAAATCTGAAAGTTCAAAAGATGGCACTCTTACTGCAAATGTAATATAACAATAGGTCATAAGGGTGAAATTTCAGCTGCAGACTTTAAAATATTGTACTATCTTAGTTTGTGTTGCAATTTCCCATATATCAATCAAGTGAAATAAATTCCAAATTCCTTCAATTTTGTAATATATTTGTATAACTTTTCAAAAAAATCATTTAAAAAATCAGTTGAAAGGCAATTAATTAAAACAGAAATGTTTACCAAGAACTTTTGCAATTCTTAATAATACATTATTTGTCACTGAAAAAAAGTAAAGTTTTAATCATGCATCTAGGAACCTTGCTTTTTGCTTGCTTACAAATTATGGAATTTTAGGCATTCATTATCAAATTCATGTAGTCCATTGCTGCAGTGAGGATAACTATATGGGAAATTTAAGGATCCAAAGAGACCTTTAAAAGATGCCTAAAACCAATAATATGTATTTAGTGGAGAGGAATTTCTTTTCCAGTATAATAGGAGTAGCTTAAAAATCTTTGGCAAAACAAAGCAAATAAAAGCAAAACTTCAGAAACTAAAATTCATATATGGAGTTAAGGTCGCATATAAAATTTTCAGGTCAAAGCAATTTTTTAAAAAAATCTCATTCTTCACAATAGCAAGTGATTCTGTCAGAACTATTTTTCCTTATACTGGGCTTTCAAAGGTTTGAGCACTTAAAAAATCTAAGGTTGTGTTTAGAATTGCCTCTAAGGAACCTATAGCATTGCTAAGAACATCAGCAACAGCAGAAAAGCTTCACTAGAAAAATAACAGAATAAAAATGAAACCAAGGAGCTACATATTTATCCTTAATATTATAAATGGTATTAAAAGAATCTGGTTTAAAGCATTAAAATTGAAGTTATTGTTTATAGTTCTTTTTTCCATGAATCTTACTATATTTGGGGATGTAATAAACTTTTCCCAAAGATGGGTAGGTTTCTCAACCATTATAAATGGATCTGGAATTTACCAATAGTCAAAGAAAAAGTAGAATATCATATGAGGGCATCTTATTTGGTTCTTCAAAATTGTCTTCTCAGCTATCATCACAATTTTGGGATTAGAGGTCAGTTCACCAAAATGATAAAGCCAGGAGAGGGAGCACTGAACATTCTACTTCCACAAATCCTACAAAAATAGATTTGAAAGATCTGAATTACAAATAAAGTTCAAACTATTCAACCAGAGAGGTGTTCAATTATGATTTTTCATAAGATTAGGTGTTTTAAAAATACAATAGTAAATAAAATCCATGAGATTTTATTGACAGAATCATCATCACAGATGAGACATAGTCTATTTAGGAAATCAAATATTCTGCTGCATAAAGTAAAAAATGACCCTTTGCATTATTTAGCACTAAAAAACACCAGTGTGTGTTTCTGTAAATATTGCATTACAAATAAATATAAGTATAGCCTTGCCATCTTTGATATAGAAGACATTTAATAAAACTTTTCTTTCTTTTCAATTGCTTACAATTGTAAGACTTGATAGAAATTCTTAATTTTTAGGTTAAAATAGGCATTCTTCTTTACTTAGTAAGTTTAATTACAGTGTACCTTGGCTAGAAGTGGATAGCTGGAGTATGAAATTTTTCTGAGAAAGAAAAAAGAATGTAAATTTCAGTGGGAAAATCTTATAATAATTTTTAGTTTACTATATTAAGATAAGTCCAGAAGAATAAAGTGGAGTGAAAAGTGAGCCCTCCCTTGTTCTTCATTTTCATGTGAAAACAAGACTAGCCATCTCTTCTGATGATTTGATTTTTGAATTAAAAAAAAAAAGTGAAATGAAAAAAAATCTAACTTCTTGCAACTGCTAGTGATTTAAAAAAAAAAAATGGAGTACTGGGAGGCTGATCTTATTCATTTATCTCCATTATTTGCCAAAATATCGGAACCATAATGTGTTCCAAACTCTTGAAAAATAGTACTTTATTGATGCTCCCAATGTTTCCATTAAGTCTTGATAATAAATATAATACTTTATCATGTTGAGAAACAAACACAGAAGTTGATGAGTTAGCCTGTGACTATTTAATAAACCAGTGAAGAATCAGGGATAGAAACCAAGTCTCTTTTCTTGCCTTTTAGGGCAATAATCACTATATTACTATACTTCACAAGAAAAGCTGGCAAGGATAGACCATTTTATTTTCAGTTTCCTTTTGTAAACAATCTTTGTAGTTGACAGAAATAGACCAACCTATTCTGTAAATTTTCCATAAACATTCTCTTCATTTTCATAAGCTTAAATCTCATTCTTCTGCCCTCTTTGAAATACTAATGTTCTGTATTGGTTTCAGATTCTGGAAGAGGGCAAATCACTTCTCTGGGCATCAGTTTCTCAAGCAATATATTGAGTAAATTGCATTGAATGATTTGTAAAGGTTCTGTCAGCTCTATAATTTTATGACCAATCATTTGTGGGCTTTGTCAGAACTAATTCTATTTTTCTGCAAATTGTAAGAAAAGAAAGAAGTGCATATGGAAGGGCTCAGAATGGATGCCCTTCGTGCCTTAAGTGCCTATGCGTTTACTGGGAATCAAAATGATCTAAGAGTTCAGATGAACTACATCATCACTATATATCAAAGATTTTATTAATTAAATCCACATGGTAAGGTTGTGTACAGAAACATCTTTGCCATAGCACAAAACAGTCCTCATTTCTTATCTAGCCAATTGTAAAATAAATCCTGTCCTCTTTCCTCTTCCAGTAATGTTCAATGTTCCCCTTTGAGCCTTAACTTGTCCTTCATTTTCATGTGAAAACAAGGTTAGCCATCTCTTCTGCTGATTTGATTCTTGAAACAAAGAGTGGAATGGCTATTATAAGGATCACTTGTTATTATCTTTGATTCTGGTCAGCAAAAGTTATTAATCTCTAATTTCCATAACTGCTATCTATCTTAATCTTTAGAAACAAAAATCTAGGCTAATGTAAACTTGCAATTACTCCCAAAGATTGAACAGTAGAAAAAAAAATCATGTTTTCATTAAATAGAAACACTTAAAACATTTCCAGAGGCTTATCCAGTGTAATTTTTATTTCCTATTGAAATAACCTATGACCACGGCTATAGTTCATCCCTCATTTGTGAAAAAAAAATTGTAAAATTTTTATTCAGTGAAACAACTATCTGCATGCCCTTCTTGAAGATGCCTAATATTGAAAAAATAAAACATACAAATCTTAATAAAGTTTTCTTTTTAAAAAATGTTTATGCTTAGAATTTCCTTTGATTTTCAGTTCTCATGGGTCATTTAAAATAATTCCTTTTATAAACATTGTCAAGTGGTACATAACAATTGATGGGATGTATGTATTGAAAATCTAAGTTTTAACTCTATCATCCCTCTATATCCTGGTTGATAACTTTAGCTACTGTGCCATATTTAGCCATAATGCCCCATGCCCAGTGTTTTAAGTAGGAAAACAGCATGGTATAATAAAAGAGTACCAGATGTAGGGTGAGACGATAGGAGGTTTGAACTCCAGCTTTGCCACTTTATGGCTAGGTGACCTTCACTTAATTTCTCTGAGTCTGTTTTCTAAATAACCTGAGGTTAATAACAATACTTCACCTGCCAAATCTGTGCTATTGTAGGACTCAATGTATATGCAAGTGCTTTGTAACCTTTAAAGCTCTCTAGAAATTGCTATTAGTTATCATTGTCTCAAATACACTGTAGGATGAAGAAGTGTTTAAGGTCTTTTCTTTCCAAGTGTTTCATCCCTGAATAATGAATTTATCTGCTTTATAATTGCTCCAAGTTAATTTAATTTTACTTTTATTTTTCTAAGGTGAGCTCTTAGATTTAAATAATTGTATAGCTGTGTGTATGTTTTAACTGCAAGTAAGTACTGGGATTTTGAAGCGGCTATCTGCTAAAAGTTTCACATTAAGGAATTTAATGAGATTTGATCTCCTTAACATTTATCTGGAATTTTTAAGTGTTAACATTTTATTTCCAGTTAAGATAATGGTAATTGCAAATATTGAAAACCCCTTCTATAAAATTTGTAAAATTTTTGTGATCAGCAAGAG
>PVKY010010284.1:0-12735 GCA_004027775.1 Bradypus variegatus
TTCACATGGACAAACAGGTCACTCCTTGTTTTGGTTTGCTAAAGCTGCGGGAATGCAATACTCTGGAAATGGATTGGCTTTTACAATGGGCGTTTACTGTTCACAAATTTACAGTTCTAAGGCCATGAAAATGTCCCAGTTAAGGCATTAACAGGATAACACCTCTGAAGAAAGGCCAATGGCATCTGGGGTTCCTCTGTCACATGGGAAGACACATGGCCAGAGTCTGCTGGTCCTTCTCTCCCAGGTTTAGCTCCTGGTTTCCATGGCTTTCGCCAAAATGTCTCTGGGCTTGTTTTAGCTTCTCTCACTCTCTACAAAGTGTCTCTACCTTTTTATCCCCTTGTAGAGGACTCCAACAAGAGGATTAAGACCCACCCTGACTGGGCGAGGTCACATCTCCATGGAAACAATCTAATCAAAAGGTCTCACCCACAAAAGGTCTGCCCCCACAAGTTTGGATTAAAAGAACGTGGCTTTTCTGGGGTTCATAACAGATTCAAACCAGCACACCCGTTTTCACTCAGGCCTTTTGCCCCCACCTGCCTCTGTGCCTGGTCCTCTTGTCATTCCATTTCTACAGAATAAAACTTCCAGGCTCCTGCACTGGTGGAGGGGCAGGGACAGGGATGTAGGGGTCAATGGTCATCCCATCCCTCTGTTATCCTCAGTCTCACCCCTGGTTCTCCCTACACCTGGTGCCTCCCAGGCCAGAGCCTCTGCAGGGTTCCCAGACCAGATGCTCTTTCTTTTTGGAGATTGCCCCCTCTTCGGTAACCTGCTCTGCTCAATTACTGCTGTTCCTTCCGTACCTTCTGGTAAAACCTGTTCATACTCTTGGTCCGCTGCGGTGCCCTCTCCCACATTCTGCTGTCTCATCCTTCTTTCTCCTTGTGAACTTACCATTTTATTCCTTTACTGTCATTTGAATTGGGTTTTGGGAGAGAGTAGGATAACCTTGAGTGTTCAGTCCTCTATGTTTAACCAGAGTCTATGAGTTACTCAAAAGAAAAATCACACAACATTTAAAAAAATAAAAAATATATGCACACACAGACAGGAAATCCTTACCTAAGACTTGGTGCTACTCATTCAACCTGATTATCTGAAAAATCGAATTTCTCTCTGTGTTACACAACAATCAGAGATGCTTTGCAAGCAGAAGAACATGGCTAGACGGCTAACATTGCACTGGGAAAAAAATAAAAATTACCTTGTTGAGAATGATATCTGGATGCTATAATTTATTTCTAAAATGATTTTTAAAAATTAGGATGCCATTTTTAATGTTTTAATGTGACAGGAAATGAAACTTGGGTTTGAGTAAGTGGACATATCTGGCATAAACATTAACATTTAAATGTATTATTGCTCTTTCAGGGAAATTCAGCAAAATAACAAAAGAATCTTGAACTTTTATACAGTACATTAAAAATGTCAGCTTCATGAATGAAAAATATTTTTCTAAATCCAAGTGGTCAAACTGGATTCAATTTCAAACAGATCCCATGATGTCCCCATTAAGCCTCACTCAAGGCCCTACCACTAGATGGAGACAGTGAGCAAAAGCTAAGTATGTAGCTAGAACTATTTTTTTTTTTTTAATAAAAAGCAGAGGAATTATTTTTCTTACATACTTGTGGTAGCCTAGCATCATTACCTTTTGATTCATGGTATAATCCTGAGAACTTCTTTTAACTCTATCTTGACCCAAAAACAATGCCAATTTGTTGCATTGGTTTTATAAACTGTACACATATTTTAGAACTTTTAAATCAGCTCAGAGTGCAGATAGTAAGGGGACTCTCAGCCAGTGGAAGGGTATTTAGGGGTAGTTTAGATGCGGTGAAATTAAATATTTTTCAAGCCTTCTTGTTTTTAATATATTATTTGCTTGGTATAGTAATTTAATAGGATGTTAGTATCTAGTAGTTAAATATGTTGTAATTTCTAACATCCAAATAATAATAATAAGTCTTCATAAATCCCAAGAGAGAATTGTCTTCTCATGTTTTAAGAAAGTGAAGGCGAACCAGTTCTGAGAACATCTGAGACTTCACTGGCCAATTCTGAAGGCACAAAATTTAACTGCAACGCAGATTTGGTGTTGGAGTCAGATCTGAGGGCACAGAATTGAAGCCAGGATGCCTGACTTATACCCTGACTCCTCCAGGTCACTCAGGTGATTTTATATGAAAGGAGTCTGGGTAGGAACAAGGTAAGATTGAGGAAACATTTTAGTTATTTGGTAAATGTGTACAGATGGCTTTCACAAACAGCAGCACATACCACCCATGTGAAACAAAACACTGGAAAATACACCTGCTCCTACTAAATTACCAAGACTTTGCAAGACTCTGTTTAGAATTTTATTTTTTATTTCCACCTGAAGGTTGGCTTTTAGTAGATATGCCACCAATAACTGATAATCACTGGCTTCTAAACCATCTTTTGCATTAGGATAAAGATACAATCTGCTCCCAGGATGCAACAGTAAAAGACATGGTATTGTAATAATAGATGAGATTTGACCTTTAAAGGGTAAAACCACAGATTTCTAGGTAAAGTTAAGTACTCTCAGACTTGGCTAAGACACTGGGATTATTTCCTCTATTTTCTTTCCTGACAACTTCTGGCCCCATGACCAAATCAGCAAGAGGTACAACGCAAACCTGGTCACTAGGAAGTGGCACACCCACCTTCCACTGAGCATGGACTGCGTGGCTCTGCCCAAGTCAGTCCCCTCTGGAGCCAGAGGGCCGCTAACGATTCTTCCATTCCAGTTATTCTAACTGTAATAGATATTCCATATAATAATTTATTTGAGGCACTGCTACCTATGATCAGAGTCTTTCTCTTCATTCTATCCCATAGGAAAGTTACAGATTCAAGTTTTCTTCCAAGTCTTTTGTTCTTTGCCTCACTCACATACTGGTTAGAACTTTTCTCTAAAGTGCTAAGAAAAAGTGGTATATTCTCCCAAAGAAAGTTCTGCCAGACTCTCTCCACCTGCTTCACAAGCAGGAAGTGACCCAGGAAAGACAGCTGGAAATTTACTGATAAACAGTTTGCTCAGACTGCTGCTTAGGCAGTTCCGTGTGGGCTAAACATTTCAGTGTGGTCTAATCAAATTAGTGTAACTGTGAGCTGAAGTAACATTTTTTCATTCATTTGGTCCATAAATACTTACTGAGTACCTACTGTAGGCCAGATGCTTTTCTAGGGGCTGGCTATATGCTGGTGAAAAAGGCCACATCCCTACCTCTGTGTGGCTAATACTGTGGTGGGCACCAAAGTAGACAAATACATTGAAGTAGATACATATAGACATAATGCCAGGTAGGGGATACATGCTATGAAGAAAAGTAAAGCCAAGTAAGGGGCCAAAGTGATGGGGTAGAGGTGGCATGGGGGACCTAATAATGGCTCCCAAAGCTATCCAGGTCCTAATCCCTGGAACCCGGTGAATATGTTACCTTCTATGGCCAAAGGCATGCTGCACGTGCCGCGAGACTATCCCCTGAGTGGGCCCTAAATGTAATCACGGGTCCTTATAAAAGGGAGGCAGAAGGACTTTGGTTGTAGAAGAGACAGACAGCAATGTGAGAACTGAAACAAAATACTCAACTGCTGGCTTTGAAGATGGAGGAAAAGGCCACGGGCCATGGAACTGCAAGGAATGCAGTTCTAGAAGGTGGAAGAGGCAAGGAAACATTCTCCTTCGATTTCAGCCCAGGGAAACTGATTTCAGACTCCTGACCTCTAGAACAAATGTGTGTTGCTTTAAGCCACTGAGTTTATGGTAATTTGTTACAGCAGCTATAGAATCTGTGAAGTAAAGAACTATTTTAAAATTTTATTTCAGAATTGCCCAAATTTCCAAATACTCTGTACCCACCCAGAAACAACATCCCAATTTCCCCCTCCACTAGCCCCTGGTAACTAATCTACTTTGTGTCTCAAGGTGTTTGCTAATTTTAGGTATTTCACATAAGTGAAATCATACAGCATTTGTCCTGTGTGTCTTGCTTATTTCACTTAGCATGATGTTTTCAAGGTTCATCCATATTGTTGCATGTTTCAGAGCTTTACTCCTTTTTACAGCTGAATAATATTCCACTGTATGTATGTAGCTCATTTTGTTTATCCATTCAAGCACTGAAATGGATACTTGGGTTGCTTCCACTTTTTGGCTATTGTGAATAATACTTCTAGGAACATTGGTGGACAAATATCTGAGTCCTGGCTTTCAAGACCTTTGGATATATACCTACAAGTCAGACTGATAGATCATACAGTAATTCTAACTTAGCTTTCAGAGGACCTGCCAAACTGTTTTCCACAGCAGTTGCTCTATTTTATGCTGCCACCAATGTTGTACAGGGGTTCCAATTCTACACCAATTCTGCATCATCACCAACACTTGTAATTTTATTATTTTATTAACAATAGCTATTCTAGTGGGTATGAGGTGGTACCTCACTGTGGTTTTGATTTGCATTTCCCTAATGACTAATGATGTCGAGCATCTTTTCATGTGCTTATTGGCCATCTGTATATCTTCTCTGGAGAAATGTCTATTCCAGTCCTTTGCCCATATTTTAATTGGGTTGTTTGGTTTTGTTGTTGAGTTGTAGGAGTTCTTTATATATTCTGGATATTAAATCATTATCACATATATAGTTTCCACATATTTTCTCCCATTCTTTTTTTCTTACATGCATTTTTTATTGTGAACTCTAGCATATATGCTTAACAGTGATAACTTTCAAAGTATGCTTTAACAAGTAGTTTGAAAGCAAATTTCAAAGAAGTTCATGGGTCACAGTTCCACAACCTCAGCTATTTCCATTATTGTAAAATATAACATATATACAGAAAGGTGTTAACCTTCAATGTACAGCTCAATGAGCAGTTATATAGGTAATTTCAAAAACTGTTATGGGTTACAATTCCAGAGTTCAGTTCTTTCCTTATTATAAAATATAGGGTATATTCAGAAAGGTGAAGACTTTCAAAGTACAATTCAATGAGTAGCAATAGAGCAAATTTCAAAGAATGTTATAGATTACAGTTCCACCATGTCATTTATCTCCTTCAGCTATTCCAACACCCCAGCATCTAAATAAATCTATATATATGTGTGTGTATGTATATATATACATACACACACACACACACACAGTTTCATTATTCATAGACCTTTGTTAAATCTTTTCTTGTTTGTTGTTACCCCTTCCTCTAACTTAATCTCTTTCTCTGTCTTCAGGGGTGTCTAGGCAGTGACCACCCTAACTTGTTCATATTGAAAAGGGGTGTTAACAGTATGGGGAAGGGGGCTGCATCTGATTGTTGTTCTTAAAGAAGCTGTTGCCTCCGGGTTTTAGGACTTGTCTGGCATAGGAACACTCTGGTGGATTTAAGTTTCTGAGAGATAAAACTTGGTGAGTGAATCTTTTATAGAATCTCAGGTAGGGACCTAGGCATTTGGGGACTACTTTTGGTAAGCGCATGGCATAATGTGGCCATTTGGGATGTCTAGCTGGAGCTTGCATAAGAGAAACCTCCAGGATAGCCTCTTGACTCTGTTTGGGATCTCTCAGCCACTGTAACCTCAGCTTGTTACCTTTCTTTTCCCCCCTTTTGGTCAAGTAGGCATTTTTAATCCCTCAATGCCAGAGCCAGGCTCACTCCTGGGAGTCATGTCCCACGTCAACAGGGAAATTAAGTCCCTTGTTGGGGAGAAGTTAATGAATTTATTTGCCATGTCGGGCCTAGAGAGAAAAAGGCCACATCTGAGCAAACAAGCAAATTCCCTGGAGGTGCCTCTTAGGCATAATTATAGCAAGGCCTAGCCTCTCATTTACAGCCCTAAGTTTCACAAGAGCAAGCCTCAAGTAGTTGGTTCCTAATTTCACTTAATATTTATTCTATCCCAAGATAAACATCAGTTTCTTACATTATCTTCACTTAGTTTTACAATCATCATCTCTTAGCTTCAAACAATTATTGTAACATAAAACATCTTAGAGCTCTTATCAGCTACTAATTATTCACCCCTAATATTAGTATAGTGTTGGTTTTTCTCCCATTCTTTAGGTTATCTTTTCACTTTCTTGATAATGTCCTTTGATGAACAAATTTTGGTAAAGTCCAATTTATCTCTTTTTTGCTTTTGTTGCTCTAAGAATCTGTTGCCTAATACAAGGTCTTGAAGATATCTCCCTATGTTTTCTTCTAAGAGTTTTATAGTTTTATGTATTTAAGTCTTTGATCCATTTTTAGTTATTTTTTGTATATGATGAGAGGTAGGGGGTCCCATTTCATTCTTTTGCAAATTTGGAGATCCAATTTGCCCAGCATCATTCGGTGAAGAGATTCTTTCTCTCTTGGGTGGACTTGACACCCTTGTCAAAAATAAAAAATTGGCCATAGATTTGGGGGGTTATTTTTGAACTCTCACTGGTCTATATGTCTGTTCTTGTGCCATTGCCACCTTGTTTTATTATTATAGTTGTAAGTTCTGAAATTAGGAAGTATGAGTCCTCCAATTTTGTTCTTTTTCAAGATGGTTTTTGCTATTCAGAGCCCTTGCCCTTCTATATGAAGTTGATGATTGGCTTTTCTATTTCTCTGAAGAAATAGAATAGTATTGTCATCTTAACAATATTGTCTTCCAGTCCATGCCATTGTGGTTTTGATTTGCATTTCCCTAATAACTAATAACTAATGATGTGGTTTGAAACTGTGTGTACCCCAGAAAAATCATGTTCTTAAAGCTACACTGTGGATGTAAACCTGCTTTAAGAAGGACCTTTTAATGAGGTTACTTCAGTTAAGGCATGGACCAGGGTGGGTCTCAATCCTCTTAAGGGAGTCCTTTTCAAAAGAAGGAAATTCAGACAAAGAGTAAAAACCATTGAAGCAAGATGCTGAAAGCAATGAAACCTGGAAGAGAAGGGAGAGACCAACAGATGCCACCATACGCCTTGCTATGTGACAGAGGAGTCCAGGATTGCTGGCAGCCATTCCTCAGGAAGAAAGCATTGTCTTGAAGATGATTGATATGGACATTTTCAAGGTCTGAAAGCTGTAAGATTACAAGCTAATAAATTCCCATTGTTAAAAGCCAACTCATTTCACGGTCATTGCTTTCAGCAGCCTAGCAAACTAAAAGAGATGTTGAGTATCTTCTCATGTGCTTATGGGCCATTTGTATATCATTTTTGGGAAAATGTCTGTTCAAGTCCTTTGCCCACCTTTTAATTGGGTTGTCTTTTTGTTGTTGAATTGTAGGAGTTCTTTATATCTTTAGCTTCTGGGAGGCAGTATTTGTTTTTCTGAGGGCCTTGGGCTACATAGATAGAATCAAAGTGATTTAGGGTGGGGGCTTTGGGTTACACAGTATCGGGTGACTTGGAGACAGAGATGACCAGGTTGGCAATCAACCAATCAATTATGCCTACATAATGGAGCCCCAATAAAAACTCTGAATACCAGGCCTGGACAAGTCTCCCTGGTTGGTTTATTGTTACACGCTGATCTTAATTCCATGGGGAAAGCACAATGGAAGATCTTCATTTGATACTTCTCCTGCATTCTGCCTTATGCACTTATTTCCTTGGCTGATTTTAATTTGTATCCTTTTCCTAAAATAAAGTGTAACTGAGTACAGTTTTTGATGAGTTCTGTGTTATTGAATCTAACAGTTCTTTATGGGAATCCCCAAAACTTGCCATTGGTGTCAGAAGTGAGGGCAGTCTTGGGAACTGTTCCCACTAACTTCGTTAGGGGCCTTAAACTCCTGACAGAAACTAATACAGGTGGTGAGCTATTTTAGACAGGTTCATTAGGGAAATAGGTCTTAAAGAGATGATACTTGAGCAAAAATCTGAATAAAGTGAAGGATCAAACCCTATGAAAATCTAGAGGAGGAGCATTCCAGGCAGTTGGAACACTAACTCCAAAGGCTCTAAGGTAGAAATGAGCTACTGTGCCTGGAGCTGAGTGCCCAGCAAAAAATTAGGACAAGATGGAGTTAGAGAGGCAGGCGGGGTCAGATCAGGTGGAACCTTATAAACCATGGCAGTGGTTTGGGATGTTATTTTAAATGTGAAGGGAAACCAGTGGAGTTCCCAAGAAGGGGAGCAACCTGATTTATGTTCAAAAGGATCTAACTGGTTAAGTGGAGACGGGACTCTATGGGAGCCAGAGTGGCAACAGGGAGAGCAAGAGGTGAATACTGTAAAAGTCTGGCTGAGAGTGATTATGGCCAGGTGGTAGCAGTGTCAGTGGTGAAACATGGTAAGTAGGGCTTAATAGTTACAGTGCACCCAAGCCTGTTAGTTTTCCCTAAAGGAAATCTGAGAGATCCAACTGATATCCTTTTGGCTGACAATATTTTTTTCTTTTAGCAAAATAGACTCCTGTAAATAGATATGCAACAGAGAACTGTCTTGTGCAGCACAGTTTTGATGGATCACATCTGAACTCAAATTAGGGCTTCTCTTACAGCATTTGTCCTTGTCATGCATTATGTATGTTTTCATGCATTTAAAAATATTTTTAGAACTGCAGAAGTGGCAGTACTTTGATCTTTTCCTTAAGAATTTCTATATGACTTAACAAGCCTCCTTTCACCTAAGATGCTAAACCTTGAAAAAGGAGCAGGCCTTCTTCAGTTTGTGCTGTGGCTGCTTTCTCTAGGTGTTCTGATCATTGAAAGGTGCTAAGGTTTGAGGACTGTGTAGAGTTTACACGTGACTGTTGCTGGTGTCAAGCACCAGCCAGTAGATTTGCCCTCCGTCAAGGTCAGCATGGCATATGCCTTCCAAAACAGTCTGAAAACACCCGGAAATTAGCTATTTGAGAGTTTGTGAAATCTTGTCAGCATCTGGATTTCATCTACCTTAAGGTGCTGCCTGAGGTACGAATTCAGGAGAGTTAAGTTCCGTTAGGGTGAAATTTTCCTCTTTTCTCTCTTGATCCCTAGTGTTCTCCAGCTTCCCAACAGTCATCCATTTAGAAATCATCAACAAGCATTTATTTTTATTTCCTATTAATTACCAACCCAAGTAATATCTCCATAGTTAAACCTGGGCTAAAAGTCCACTCAACATCCTTTCACATTGTGAAATAATAGCATGGATCATTTCTGCCTGGTTGGCTGATGAGGCTTGGCACTTGGCAGAGTGCCAGGCAGATGTGGGCACTGATTAAATATTTTTTGGCGGGATAAACAGTTACCCTGAGTCCTGTGAAGAGGACAGGGACAGTATATCACTAAGAGGTGAATGTGGTTTGCCCTCTTCCAGGTACAGGGTTGTTTCCAGACAATAGTTGGATATCTTCATATAGGATTTCTGGACACATGTTCCCCTCATCTCTTGACCTGCCTACCTACTTTGTTGCCTAATCCAACAGTGGGAACCAGGTACCATTAGAAGGGAAGAGGGATTCTCCCAGGGACCCCCATCAAGTTTCTGCTGTCCAGTGGGTCCTATACCCTGTACAGCCTCACCTTTCTCCAACAAGTATGTCAAAAGCTGAGTCAGTCTCCACTGGGCTAGGACATTCAGCCATTTGGCTGGTTGCTGGAACATTTCTCCCTACCTCTGTCCCTAGGACACACTGAAGGGTGAAATCCCAAATAACAAGGCCTGAAATTTCTGGCTGGCATAAAGGATCAGGAATTCCACCATAACTCTTTGCCACTCATTTTCTCTCTGCAGAGCTAAGGCAGAGCGCTACTTACTATACTTAGTTTCCGTTGGATATGCCAAAAGAGGAAGTTACAGCAGCAGGTGGTTAACTCCTGACAAGGCTAGAAGACATTTCTTCCAATGGATGTTGGGGAGGGAGGGAGGAGTTTAGGGCCTCCTTTAAGTCAAGAACCTTTCTGCTAAGAGAACCTGATTACAGATGAGGTAAAGATACTTTGAGTCTATGAAGGAATTCCCACCCGAGAGTTCGTGAGAGATAAAGGAATCAAGCGGAATTGTAGTAATCAAGTAGCTTTGGATGTGGATGTACCACACTCACTCATTAACCAACAGGTATTTCACCCTTACTCTGTGCCAGGCATAGCACTTGGTGCTTTTGTCACATGTACAACTTTGGCGGTTAAGAGGAAGGCCTCTGGAGTGGGACTGATGGGGTTCATATCTGCCTCTAGCAGCGGTGTGACCTAGGGCAAGTTCCTAAACATTTCTGAGTTTCAGCTGTTCCATTTGTAAAATGAGGACCAGAATAGAGTTGTCAAGAAGATTAAATGAGATATGTATGTGAAGAGTTTATCACCATGCCTGACACAAATTAAGGATTCCCTACATGTTAGCTACTATTAAATATTTAGGTAAAAATTGGGAGTACCATATTGTACTAATGGTGGAAAATTCATTTTTATGAAACCACCAAACGACATATATTCTACAATATGCTATGACCATATTTTCTGAAACCCCAAACTATATGACCTGACAGTTTTTTTCATGTTTGTGAATTTTATTATATGAAAAGTATAAAAGTTATACTTAATCTATGAATAGAAAACTTGACTGTGAGATGTAAAATAAGATCTGAAAAACTGGAGAGACATGAATCTTAAAAATATTCAAATGTCAACAGGACTTTAAAAATATTGACAAGAAGTTCTAAAATTAATTTGAAAGAATGAGGATCCTAACCAAGAAAAAACAAAAAAGGATGGGGGGGGATTTATATTACTAGATATTAAAATTTATTTCCATGATAAAAGTACAAATATAAAATATAATTTTGGGTGAGGGAGGCAAAAACCACTAAAGAAAAGACTGATAGGCTTCACCACATAAAACAAAACTTTCTCAAATCAAAAATTACAAGTTAAAGTGCAAACTGAGGAAATATTTTTACAACATACATGACAAAAAGTTAATACCTTTACTTTATAGGAAGTGTCCTCCCAACAATGTGAAAAAAAAATTCCCAACTTTTAAAAAATGGGCAAATAGAAAAGTGGGCAAAGGGACATTAAATCTACAAATGAGAAAACACAAATGGCCGACAAAGAAACATTTGAAAAAACAATCCACCTAACTATAGTAATCAAAGAAATCAAATGAAAACAACGGGAAATCATTTTAAATTAAATAAATAACAAAAAAACAAAACAGCCTTTGCTGTCAAAGATATGAAAAAATGGACACTTCTCTGCAAATTAATAATCTTCCTGGAAGACAATTTAGAAAACATTTTTAAAATATACTTTACCTTTGACCCATCAGTTTCCCCCTTCTAGAATTTTTAAATCAGGCATGTGCAATAAAAGATGAACAAAACTTATAAGCAACCTATTTGTACATTTATGAGATGGTATATTCTGCAGTCAAGAATCATATTATAGAAGAATATCAAGTAATGAGAGAAATAAGTGACAAAGGCAGAACAACAGATTTTTGCAAGGCTTTATTCCAATTATGTCAAATATGCATACATACACAGAAAAATCTCGAAAACTCCTATTCATGCGGATTAAAAATGTTTTAAAAATAACTACAATCAAAATACCGCCTTTGCAGAAAAGCAGAAACGTGCATAAAATTGTACTACCCCGTAAAACCCATTAAGTATTTCATTTAGAAAGCAAAGGCCACCTGCTAGTCAGTGAGTCATGGGCACAGGCTCGCACCTGCCTCAGCAGACGCCACACTGGCTGCCAGCGCGTTTCCAAGCGAAACGACACACGTGAGAAAACGGCCACCTCGGCCATTGCTCCGCTGCTTGACCGCTGCTATGGGAAACCCAGGAGCTCTTCCTGCTCTTTGTAATTTCTGAAATAGAGGGCACTCCCTTTCCAAAGTTCACACTATCGGGTCTTTACATTCTTCACTTTTGAACAAATCAAAATCTACAGACTTTCGGGTTAGATGTGTCCCTTCCGGCCAGATTAAGCGCAGCTGCTCCTCTTTTAGCAACTTGGCGTTTTTTAGATTTTCAATCGCGCTCAAGGCCTGTGATGACCCAGCAGCAGGAAGTGGAGAGGGAGCGCGAGGCCTGGGAAAGGCCCCGGGCATGACGCTCCGGGGGTGGGGAGCACCCTCTTTGAAGTCTCCAGCCGACCTTTGAGCCTTTAATAAGCCAGTGGGGTCGGACCGAATCTACTGACCACAGTTTGGCCACGCGGTCTCCCAGGGACGGTCGTCCTTTTTAGGGACAAAGGGTCGGGAAACTTGAGCTCGGATCTGTCCCGGAAAATCCGGGTGGTAGTCGCCATGGCAACGGAGTCCGGCCTTCAGAAACCACTCGCCCGCCCTGGACCCCTGGCCCGGGAAAGGGACCTGGCGGAGTAACTCCGGCGGCTCCTGTCGGCGGGTCCCCCCTTTCGGGTCCCAGCCCTGGCCCGCCGACCCTGCCCTGCTGGGTTCCACGGCCTCTGCCCCGCCCCCAGGCCTCGACCGCCTCCGGCCCGAACCTGGCGACTGACCCTCGGCAGCTCCTGTAGTCACGTGGCGCTGGGAACCCGGCGGGGGGGCGGGGAGAAGGTTGGGGACGGGCCTGGCAGTTGCGAACTCGAACCTGCTGCTGTCGCCGCTGCGGAGTGAGAAGCGGGGCCTGTCGGAGGCCGGGTTTCCGGCTTCATGGATGGGAGACGTGCTTCTGCACACCCAGCCGGAGAGGTACGTCTCGGGGGAGGGGGCGTGCGTGCGAGGTTTACACGCGTGCTGTTTCTAGGGGTGGCTCTCTACCTGCCGTGCG
>PVKY010010285.1:0-12733 GCA_004027775.1 Bradypus variegatus
CTGTGAGTTGAGATGCGAAGAATCCAGCTACAAGGTGGGTTTGGCAACGAAAGATGTGAGAGAACAGCGAACGATTAATCCCCATGCCATCCTGTTCTTTATTATAAACTTATCCAAAGCCTGCTGCCTGAAGCCCTCAGGGCACACTGGCAAATCAGCTCTCCTCACTTCGGGTTTGTCCCCGCACCACAGACAGTACCCCTGACCCAGGTCACCAAAAGTGCAAGTATTTTCCCACCTAAAACATGGACACACCAAACTTCTTCAAGTGTTGGAAATCTTAATCAAGGATGTAAACCAGTCCCCTGCCCGGCCCCTTCCCTCTCCCCTCAAGGTGGAGCCCCGGTTCAGTATGCTTGGCGGGCGTCATTGTGCTGCCTGTGCGAAGGATGGACAGACAGCCGGGGGTCCTGTTTGCCACCCCCCCAAGGCCGTGGTTGCTTTGAGAGGACCCAGGCGACCACCCTTCCCCACTCCTCACCTTCTTCAGCAGACTTTTCCTTTCTGAGAAGACTCCCCTGTCCTTAGAGTGTGCTCAGTTCTACCTGCACGGGTGTTATTAACCCCGATGCTGTCAGACCCCAGAAAAAAGAGTCTAACATAGAAGGAATGTCTGATCTGGGGCCCTGCTGCTTATCTCACAGAAAATAGGTACCCCATAAACTAAAGAATGAAGGCTGTTCAAGGCTGTTTCAGTCACAGTGGCACCCAACCCCAAAAGGCGGGTAAAAGCAAGGTCAAATATGTCTATAAGACGAACAACCGAAAGGCCTGCTCTCCCTAGATAGACAACACAGCTGCTTTTCTAGGAAGAATAATGTGCCAAAATCCTAACAACCTATCAGCCTAGAAATTGATAGGCACTTGCCCAATCGAGGCACAAGACAAACTCAGCAGGCACCCCTCTCCCCCAACACCCTTCCCTCCCCACGTGGGTTTTCCTTTAAAAAATGCTGCTCTCAGATAGAGAGCCAGAGCCATTTTTCCTTTTTTTTCTTTTCTGATGGCTCCCACCTGCTTTCTTCTGCTTTCTTCCTCTAATAAACCTTAAACTCTCTGCTTAAACCATGACTTGCTGTGTTGTATGGATTCCTGAGCGGCTCTGGACCTAACAGACGCCAGCGACGGCAGGCGGGGCATGCGTCAAGAGACCGCACGTGTCACCCCACACACACGTCATTTGTGAAGATGGAAGATGCAAGGGAGGCCTTGTGCTTGCCCATCTATTCAGGGGAGGAAACAGGCTCAGAGAGGGTAAGTGGTTTGCTCCATGTTACAGGACTGGGGGGTGGTGGAGCCAGGATTTGAACACAGGCTCATCCTCACTGGGTCCTTGGGAGGCCAAGTGTGGCAAGCACATTCCTGGCCCCGCCGTCTGGCTCTGAGGCCAGCACGGAGGAGAGGGTGGAGGGTATACGTGTGTGCGGGTGATGGAGAGGGGCCTGCCTGGGAAAGGATGCCCACAGGCCTTCAAGACCATTCTTTATTTGGACACTTTTATCTTCTTCATGTGATTTTCTTGCTTAAAATCTAGAGAGTGGGTAGTATGAATTACGACTTCTCTTTTTCTTTTCCTTCAAGGCCCACCTCTAGCCTCCCTGGGACTCTTTCTTGGACAACGACAGCCTCAGTGACCTCTCCCTTTTCCAAAAGCCTTTAGCATTTAAGACTAAGCCTCCCACACTGTGCTGCCTTGTTCTCTTGTGACTTGTCTTTTCACGTCACCTGACCACCCCATCATCCGATTATAAGCCCCCAGACAGCAGGAGTGTGTGTTGGTCTCTCTTTAGCTCAAGCAACAAATGCTTGAAGAATTGTTGTATATAATAAGCAGATTGCTTTCTAGTGCCATATCTTAATTATTTGCCATGGTGGGAGATAGCAGTGGCCACCTATTTTGGCTTTAGGGGGCATGGCATGATTTTGGAGGCACAACAAATTAGCTCTGTTTAAATTGCTTAAATTTAAATGAGTTCACTCATATTCCCTAAGCATGCACATCCTGGGTTGGTTGAGTGTGGGGTGGCCTAGAAGTACAGGGGAGATGAGGGAAGACCATCCCCAACCTCCAAAATGTCCTTTGCATCCTGCATAAAGCCCAGTGAGGCAGAGACAGCTGTGAGTGGAAACCAGGACCGTGGAGTGTTGTCATCAGAGATTGAGTTCCACTCCTGAAGGTTTCTGTGTTCACTGGAATAATCATGTTAATACCAATGTGCTGTTCTGCAAGAGATGACCTGGTTTTCCAGAAATACCCACTGTCTGCTAGGTGTTTACACCAGGTAGGGATGGGGATGAGGGAGTAGCTATCCCATTTATTCTTGGTCTGTAACCAGCTCTAAGCTGAGCAAAGTATGGTACTGAAATTGGGGGCATCACGAAGATGCTCAATATGACTAGCTGTTAGGGAAATGCAAATCAAAACCACAATGAAGTATCAGGTCACACCTCTAGAATGGCTATATTTAAAAAAACAGAAAATTGCAAGTGTTGAATAGGAAGTGGAGCAATAGAAACTCATTCATTGCTGGCGGGAATGTAAAACGGTGCAGCCACTGGGGAAGACAGTTTGGTGGTTCCTTAGAAAGTTAAGTGTAGAATTACCATATGACCTGGCAATTCTGCTGCTAGTTATAAACCAAAAGAAAGCAGGGACTCACCGCAGCGTTATTCACAATTGCCAAAAGATGGAAGCAACCCAAGTGTCCATCAACCAATGAATGGATAAATAAAATGTGGTATATACATACAATGGAGTATTATTCAGCCATAAAAAGGAATGAAGTTCTTATATATGAAAAACGTGAATGAACCTTGAAGTCATCATGTTACGGGACATGAGCCAGAAACAAAAGGACAAATATTGTATGCCCTCAGTGACATGAAATAATTAGAATAAGCAAACTTGTAGTGTCAGAATCTAGAATACAGCCTACCAGGGATGAGGTGGGGGTAGGGAATGGGGAGTTAATGCTTAAATTGTACAGTTTCTATTTGGGTTGATTGTAAAGTTTTGATAATGGATGGTGGTGATGGTAGCACAACACTGTGAATGTAATTAGCAGCATTGGATTATATATTTGAATGTTGTTAACAGGAAATTTTAGGTTATATATATGCTAGTAGAATAAAAAATTAAAAAAAACTAGGACTGTGCGATGCGAACAGTGAACCCTGTTGTAAATGATAGACTATCATGAATAGTACAATTATAAAAATGTTTTTTCATGAATTATAGCAAATTACCACACTAGTGCAAGGTGTTACTAATTGGGTATTATATGGGAACTCTCTATTTTCTGCATGATTTTTCTGTAAACCTACAACTTCTCTAAAAAAAAAAAAATTCCATAGGAAGAAAAAAGAAAACCTCATGTCACTCCTGTCAGAGGAACCCTTCCCACCACCTCTGCCATCTACCAAGACAGGCTGAAGTGTACGTACAGCAGACCTGACTTTGAAGACCTGTCTGAGCTGGATCTAGTTTTACCAACAGGCGGTTGTGTAGCTCAGGGCACCATGCTAAACTTCTTTGAACCTCAGGCGCCACATTTATAAAATAGAGATAATGCCTGCCCTGGCTACCTCTTAGGGTTATGGGAATTGTAGATGTTAGAATTTCAGGGGTTAGAAATTATCTAGTCCATTCTCACTATCCATGAGGCCCAGAGAGGTTAGGCAACATGTCCAAAGTCACACAGCTAGTGGCAGAGCTAGGACTAGAACTGAGGTCTTCGTGGCTCTCCTAGTCCTTGTTGATACTCTTATCATTGCATGTATCATGCTTTATTTGTTTACTTATCTGTCATCCGTGCAGAAGTGTAAGCTGCTAGAGGGCAGGGATACAGGCTAACATTCCTTTGTATCCCTAGCACCTGGTACATACGGAAGGTGCTCAATAAATGCATGTTCCACTAAACTGATCTTGACTTCTGGTCCAACTACTCTTTTCTTTATACCATGCTCTCTCTGCTCCAGTTCAGTTGTCCATCAAGTATGAAAACTTATGAATGTTTTTGAGAAGAGGATAAGCAAGATGCTCAACTGCCTTAAGATACCCTTTTTGGACCTTTAGTTTAGAGTACAGATCCTTTTGAGCAGGTATATACACACCCAAGACAAAATGGGAATAACTAATACTTATGTACCAGGCATGCTGCTAACCAATTCACATATGCTTAGCACAGTGCCTACCCAATTGTAAGTGCTCAATTAAAAAAAAAACACCTTATTATTTTGTTTAACTTTATGGTGTAAATCAAGTAGAGTATTAGTTATGTTATGCTAATTGTTGAAATAATCCCTAAACTTCAGAGGCTTAACAAAGTAAAGTTCTATTTCTTACACCACAGACCTAATGCAGGTCAATGACAGGGGACAGCTCTGCTCCATCTGGGACCTTTGAATATAGAGGTTCACAAAGGATGATTTTTAGGGGATGTGATAGATGTGACTGCCACTCACCAATATTTTTATTTTCCTTTCCTTCTGGGCACATGGAAGGGTTGCATTTCTTGACTTCTTTGAAGTAAAGTGTCCATGTGACTTGCTTTAACTAAGGAAAAGTGACACATGTCCTTTCCAGGTAGAAGCATTTAAGAACCAACCCACACTTAGCCATATTCTTTCTTCCCCATCATAGTATTTGTTGGTCTAGAGGTTCATAAGACTGAGTCATCCTGGAATGCTAAGGTAATGCCTGGAGAACGGATTTCCTGGACAGTTAGTTGCCTGGACCTGTACAGACTGTGTAAGTGAGGACTAAAGCGCCTGAGATTTCTGGTTGTTTGTTATAGCATGTCCTAGCCTAGATTAGACAGGACCTAGAGCTGAACGTGGTGCCATTACTTTTGCCCATATTTCATTGGCCAGGACAGTCTTGGTAAATGGAACTTGTACCTCTCTGCAATTTAATTAGCTAGACTTCTTTGTGCCCATTTTTAAATGTGAATTTTTTAGTTTGTCTTGCTCTTACAGTGGAAACAAAGATCTCTTGCCACCTTCCATATGCAAATCAGAAGTGGAACACCTTATTTGAACTTTGAAACCAAATTCTCTCTCCATCCTCCACACCCACATCCAGTATACAATGGATCAGAGAGAGGATAATTGCAATAGTGACTCCCATTTAGAATCACTGGCTTATAGCAATTCTTAAATCCTACTGTGAAGTGTTATGAAGTCTCCTGATTCTAGGAGGGGAAAAGTTCCTTATTAGCCTTTGATTTTCCACTCTGGGAGGAGCTCCTTTGTTCATTGTTCTCTGTGGTCCTGGCCGTGCTCTGGGAAATTCTTCCTTGTTTATTATCCTCCTTGTCTGCATCTGAAATGGTTGTTGGGGAGCCTGGAGCTTTGGCAGTCTACTACCTGCTTGAGATTTGATGGCTCCCAGAATGGTAAGAAGCTTGCTTGGTTGCTTTCTTCTTCCCTCCCTCCATCCCTCCCTCCCATTCTCTGCCCTCCCTCCCTCCCTTCCTTCCTACCTTTTTTTTTGAGATTTATTTGGCAATGCAATTTCCTTAAAAAAATGTATTGAGGCTGCTGATCTGTTTGCATCCCATCAGTGCCATGTTCCAGTAACCACACTCAAAGATTTTAGACCAAATTTTCAAGTCTCCCTTATTTCTTATTGACCCCATGTCTTCCTTTCAATCTAACGGCAACTATTTTGAAAGATTCTAAAATGACAAGTAGGAAAGCCATACTCCCAATCTGCAAGCCAAGTTATTTTGTTCAATGGAATTTTACTAATGCTTTGTGGCTCAAACCATTTTCTGTTGTTATTTCTTTTTATTTTTTAAAATTCTTAACAGCTTGATTGAAATACAGTACATATATCATACAATTCACCAATATAAACTGTACAATTCAGTGGTTTTTAGTGTATTTAGTTGTGCACAATTTTAGAACATTTTCATCGCCCCATGTGGAAACCCCATACCTATTAGCAGACACTCCCCATTTTTCCTCAAACTTCCAACTCTAAGGAACTATTAATCTACTTTGTCTCTGTAAATTTGCCTATTGTGAACATTTCATATAAATGAAATCATACAATATGTGGTCCTTTGTGTTTTCATTTAGTATATTGTTTTCAAGGTTCATTTATACTGCAGAATGATCAGTACTTCAATTTTTTATTGCTGAATAATATTCCGTTGTATGGATATACCACATTTTGTTTTTCTGTTCATCAGTTTGTAGACATTTGGGTTGTTTTTCTGCCTTTTGGCTACTATCAATAATACTATGAACATTCATATACAAGTTTTTGTGTGGATGTATGTTTTCATTTCTCTTGGGTATATGTACTTAGGAGCGGAATTGTTGGGTTATGTGGCAACTCTATGTTTAACATTTTGAGGAACTGCCAAGCTGTTTCTAAAGCAGCAACACCATTTTACATTCCCATTAGTGCAATACAAGGGTTCCGGTTCCTCCATATGCTCACCAGCATTTGTTACTACGTCTTTTTTATTATAGTTCTCCTAGTGGAGGTGAAATGATATCTCATTGTGGTTTTGATGGGCATTTTCCTGATGGCTAATGTTATTATTTTTAATATTTGTTTTTAGACTGTGTTTAACAACATATGGATTCTGCAATATATACAGTTTAGTATTCTTCCTTTTTCCATATAAAGCGTATTTTTAGCATAAGCAAGCATATTTTACAAAAGAATTTTCCTCATTTCTGCTCCCTTCCTCCCTACTTCCCATAAAACCACACTTCTTGTGAAAACTTACCTAATTTATATGTATGGAAAATAATATCTAGAGAAATATATATCAAACTATTATTGTTGGTTACCAGAGAATGGTAGAGGGTAGGATTGGGAACTTATATTTTCTACCTTGAATGTTTTTGCAATGCTTCAATTTTTACAATGAGCATATTCTTTTTTTAAAAAAATGGAATACTCCACTGAATTAGCATGTCATCCTTGCGCAGGGGCCATGCTAATATTCTCTGTATCGTCCCAGTTTTAGTGTATGTGCTGCCAAAGCAATCACACCATTCTTATTTCTTCCTGATTGAACTCTCTCATCTCTAAGCTTTCTGCATTTTTATACTCTTTATTTTATTTCTGTTTGTAAACTGGCCCAATCTTTCTTGAGTTTATCTCTTTGTTGTAAAACCTTGACAAAGGGAGCCAATGTTAGTCACCTGTGCTAGCATTCTAATTTTCCTACCACCTCCTTAGAGCTACAGATGCAATAGGTGTATGGTTTGCTTTCCAGTTATTGCATGCTTATCCAGTGTTTTACTATTGCTCCATGGGATTTGTCTGCAATAAATGAAAGACTCTGAAAGAGCCACTGCAATAAAACATAATAAGACTGTTAAACAGAACATAAAAGACATAAAAGTAGATGTCCAGTGGTCTCTTTACAAGAGTACCTCTAATCCAATGTTGTTTTACATGTGTCATCAAATGCCAAGTGTCTCAGTAAAAGGGACTATATACCTTACATAGAACAGTGTATGTAAAGGAAGCATTTAAAAAATGGAATGAGATGGTCTTTCCACACTAGAAGACATGGCTTCTAGTTATCTATTTCTTCCTCAGAGTGAGGATTAAAGTTGTTGCTCAACAGTGGATTTCTTCATCTGCAAGTAGTATAAGACAGTGTAAGGGAAGCCATGGAAGACAAAAAATTTCCTAAGAAGAAGTTTGAGCAGTCAAAGTTGAATTTAAAATGTGGAGATCCTTTTGACCAGGGTCAGTGAGGGGAGAGTCTAAGGTTCTTTCTTTAAAGTAGAATATGTGTTCTTTGCTTTTGTACTTACTTTATATTTGCTTAAAGTTAGCTATTCGAGCAAAGAGTTTAAAATGTGTTTATGTATAATAAGGCATGATGGAGTCACACCTAGCTCTTTGAACAGGCTTATGAAATAACTTCCACCACCCTGAAACATGTCCTAATGGCAAGGGGGGACTTTGCCAAAAGCCCTGACAGGGAGAGTCTAACTGAGAGCATCATTGAATTGTTTGTTTGGTCTTCCTCTAGAGTTTCCTTGGCTCAGTTGGGAAATAGTACTAATTTGGGAGTCTAGAACTCTGCTTCCTATTCATCATTGGTTAAATCTAGCAACTTAAAATATTTTACTACTCTATTATTGAATATGCTTGAGGGAAAATGTTGACAGCAGTGAATTTGTCTTTCCCTTTTACGTTAAATAACTTTCCAGAGGTACTGGGTGGTGAGACTTGTATGATATGCTGCATTCCTTGTCACACTCTCATTCCACTGCTTCCACCATTTCCACAGTCTGTGATCATTGGCAGAGCTTTTCTGATACATTTATCAGAGGAGTGTTCCAAAGTTCTGCCTAAATCTCTTGCATGGACTCTTGTGTAATTTGAATTTTAACCAAGCTGAGTTTGACTCCCCAGTTCAAGTATTGGCTACATTTAGGGTTTTAGTGATACTACTTAAGTTTCGGGAGACATGGCATTTGCAAAGTGGAATGAGAGATTGCTTAGGGAATGAAGGTGGTTTGTGCATTCATTCAAATATTTATTGACTACCTACTCTGTGCCAGGCTTTGTAATGGAAGCCCTAAAAACAGAGATGAAAGACAAAAATCCTTCCCTGCAAGGATTTTATGGTTCAGTGGGGAAGAAAAATCAGGAAAGAAATGTTGACAATATGGTGTAATGAGAACTATACACGAGGGATTTGGGAACCTAGACATGGGACAGCTACCTCAGTGTGGAGCTTTAAAGCAAGCTTCCTCAAAGAGAGGAATTCAGGTTGGCTCTTGAAGGACACTTAGGAGTGAGTCAGAGGGCAAGTGTGGAGATACAGAAGAAGGAGGGGATACACGAAGGAGAAAAGCGCCTGAGGAGGGGGCAAGGCTGGAGTGCAACGTCCCTCTTCTGCTGAGGCTTAAGGGTAGGAGAGGTGGTGACACAGACAGATTTGTGGCAGTAGGTGGGATCGAGGGAGCTCTGCCAAGTGACCTGGATTTCTTCTGTGAAGCAGGGGGTCTGATGAGAATGAGGGCGTAGGGGCTTGGAGAGTGTCGACCTTGAGGGAACCAGTAAGCATAGAAGGCCTGGCCAAGGTGGGAGGCAACTGGACTGCAGGGTTTTTTGGTCTTCTTCACCTGTTCTCAGAAGCACAGAAAGGAGCTGCATGGATCAATTCATAGCGAGTGGGTGTGGAAGAAGTAAAAGGCAGCAGGGAGTTAAGGGTACAGGTGAGAAGGTGGGTCAAGTGACCAGCTGTGGTGCTTAGGCTTGATGGGAAGCGTGTGAAACCTGGAAGCACAGATAATGGGTGTGTGTGGGGGGGGCTGGAGGTCCTGAGCCAGGGAATCCTGGCAGGGGAAGCCAGGATGAAAGCCTGTTGGAAGGGAAGCCATGCTCAGAGGATATGGGCTTGCTTAAACTTTCTGAGGTGGTACCGCTGTGGTGATAAGGGCCAGGGTGGGGCTGTGGAGCTCACAGCTCAAGAGGGGAGTGGCGAGGGCCCTGGTGATTGAGTGAGGGCAATGAGCACCAAGGCTACCAGATGCTGAAGTTGTCTGATGAGAAGGCAAGGCCTGGGTGCAGAGCTCGCACCCCACACACAGATATGTGGGACGACAGATGACAGCCATGATTTCAGCCTCAGGAGTTTAGAAGCAGATGGGATGAATGGCTGGGAAGAGGCAGTGGGGGGCTGGGAGACTAACCCCTGCTCACTCAGATGCTCAGGAATCGCTAGTAAAATGATCTCAAGGCCTTCTCTACTTGCCAGACAGAGTAGTCTTTGCAAATTTAAAATGCAGCGGTGGACATTCTTACGCACTATGTAGACAACACTTTTTAGGTTTTAATGTATTAGAATAGCTAGAAGCAAATACCTGAAACTACCAAACTCCAAGCTGGTAGCCTTGACTCTTGAAGACGATTGTATAGCAAATGTAGATTACGAGGGGTGAGTGTGTGACTGTGAAAACCTTGTGGATCACACTCCCTTTATCCAGTGTATGGATGGATGAGTCGATAAACGGGACAAAAAAAAAATGAAAAATAGGGTGGGATGGGGGGATGATTTGGGTGTTCTTTTTTTATTTTTTATTCTTATTCTGATTCCTTCTGGTATAAGGAAACTGTTCAAAAATAGATTGGGGTGATGCATGCACAAATATATGATGGTACTGTGACAGCTGATTGTACAACATGGATGACTGTATGGTATGTGAATGTATCTCAATAAAACTGAATTTAAAAAAGTGCAGTGGTGGGTCATTGCCAGGAGCCAGACCAAAATCCACCAGGGGCCTCCCCCTCCCCCACAGCAAAGTTAAGGTTCAATTGCCCTGCTAAGTTAGGTCTTTATCTCCCTGGCTTCAGTTCCGCCTTCCCGTAAATCAGCCGTTAGAAACCTCCCCGTAAATCAGCCGTTAGAAACCTCCCCGCTTCCTTTTCTAAGCTTCCCCTTCTAAAACCAATAGCTGAAAAGTTCTTTGTCTTCAAGAACCTATAGCTGTATGCCTAGTTGCAGTTTTGAACCAATAATTAAATGCCAAGTTGCAGTTATTGCTCCCGCGCTTTACCCCCGCACCCTCACCCTCTATATAAACCCTGAAATTTCCCTCAATAAATGAGACTTGATCAGAAAGCCTGTCTTGTCTCCATTCTACGCGTCTCCTGTTTCTCCCACCCTCAGTTCTTTTGCAGGTCTCCACGTATGTCCCGCAGGTCGGGGCATTTGGCGCCCAACGTGGGGCCCGAAAGAGCTTGAGTGGTGTCACCGAGCCCTGGATTGTACCTCTGTGAAGAAAAGCTGCAGCTATAAAAAAGGAAGACTTGGAATGGGTCACCGCAGATCCACCTGCTCCGCGGGATAGAGACCTGGTGAGTGAGGCGTCCAGCTGAAACAGGACATTTTCTATAACCCTTTTTCTCTGAGTGAATGTAATTGAGTGCATGGACTAACGGGAGTTTCCGGTGCACCTACGGTATTTGGCTTGCTGGCTGGTTTTCACCCTCCGCTCTGGGGCTTATACGGAGAGCCTACTGCTAGGCTGAGGTGCACGTCTGGATCTCCTGGGAGAGATTCTGATATCCCCCCCTTCTAGGGGTGGTGTGAGTTGAGTGTGGACCAGTGAGTATGCAGTTCCCGTTAGCCCGCGAGGGCGCGGGTCGGAAAACTGGGAAGCGACTGTCTCCCTCCTCCCCCTTCCTCCTCTTCTTTTCCCTTTCACTTTTAAAAAATGGGACAGAGTATTAGTGTCCACGATAAATTCGTTACGGGATTAAAGGAAGCTTTACGGACGCATAGAGTAAAGGTTAAGAAAAAGGAGTTAGTTAGTTTTTTTTAAGTTTAAAAGAGCAAATTCAATTGGAGGAGGAGCACCAGGAGCTCCTAAAACTTTTAGAACGATTGAAGACAGAGGCGGGGCGGAAGCCGCCGCCAATTTGCCTCCGGCGGGAAGCGCCTTCATCTTGTCTTTGGGTGGGGCGGGAGCCGCTGCCAATTTGCCTCCGGCGGGAAGGGCCGCCATTGTGTCTAATGCTAAGCCGCCGTTTCGTGGGGCGGCGCGAAAAAATCTTCAACCCCTTAACCCTTTAGTTGATGTAGAAGAGCTTGAGACTTTTCCTGTTACCGAAACCACCGATAGTCTAGGGCAAGAGTGGAGGCTTCATAATGGTTTTGATTTTAAAATCATTAAAGAAATAAAAACCGCGGTTGCCCAGTACGGGGCTACTGCTCCCTATACTATAGCTCTCGTAGACTCTGTAGCAGAAAATTGGCTTATACCTATAGATTGGCACACCCTTGCCCGCGCTACCCTATCAGGGGGAGACTATTTACTATGAAAATCAAAATATGTTGAAATGTGTAAAGACACTGCTAGGCGTAATGCACAAGCAGGCAATGGCTGGACTTTAGATATGTTAGTGGGAGAAGGGCAATTTGCCACAAATAATGACCAAATGCAATACCGCCCAGGGTTATTTGCTCAAATTCAAACAGCAGCTACTCGAGCATGAAGGAAGTTACCCACAAAAGGGTTCTCAGCTCCTTGCTTACTGGCATCAAGCAGGGGCCAGATGAGCCGTTCGCAGATTTTGTACACCGGCTCATGGCAGCGGCAGAAAGAATATTTGGAAATGTTGAAGCGGGCACGGACTTTGTAAAGCAATTGGAGTATGAAAATGCAAATACTGCATGCCAGTCTGCGATCCGTCCGTATCGGAAAAAGACAGATCTATCTGGCTACATTAGATTATGCTCTGATATAGGAGCAGCCTATCAACAAGGTTTAGCAATGGCAGCAGCCCTACAGGGATTTACCGTAAAACTATATTTAGCTCAACAAAATAAAGGGAGGGGCTTTATTTGTGGGGAAGAAGGACATTTCGCAAAGAACTGCAGAGGCAAAAGGGCCGTGGGAGTAAAGGGCATTCCCCCTAGGTATGCCCCAGATGCCATTGAGGAAGGCACTGGGCTAACGAGTGTAAGTCAAAGACAGATGCCCAGGATCAACCTTTACCTCCCCATCCGGGAAACGGGAAGTGGGGCCAGCCCCAGGCCCCCAAACCCAGACAGGCTTATGGGGCAGAGGATCAGTTTGTGTATTTTCAAAAGAGCTGGATGCAGCCAGGTGGCTGCCGGAGCGACTAGTCAAACAAATAGACAATAACCAATTATCCAGGGTGGAAGATTCGCCCTGAGAAAATATTGTCCTTCTGTTTTGCAGGGAATGGGACCACCTAAGAAGCTCTACCTGA
>PVKY010010286.1:0-12739 GCA_004027775.1 Bradypus variegatus
AAATACTCAATTCCCTTCATGAATTAGGGTACCCAAGGCTCTGTAGTACAAAAATCAGCACAACTGAATGTCACCCCGAGCAGAGGAGCTGACACTTGGCGTGTTCATTCCAGGCCACACCAGGGTGTGAAATATTTTGAATATCAACCCAGTTGAGTGGGAGGTTTTTTACAGAACACCCTTTTAGAAATATTGAAGGTGCCATGTCCCCTGGGGAGACCATCTTCACGATGTCGACACTCATAAAGCACCAAGATGTGTCGGGGAGACTGTGAAGGGCATTAGGGTATTAACTCACGCGATCCTTGCAACCACTCATAGGAGTTAGTATAATTACTGTCCCCGTTTTCAGGTGGGAAAACAGGCCAAGGGACATCATAAGGCTAACTGGTAGCAGAACCAGAACTTGAGCCCCTGGCATTGGGCTCCAGAGTCTGTGCTGTCACCTGTCTGCTGCACTGTCCCTTGTGCCCATCTGCAAAGCCCTCAGGGTCTCTGATGGCTGGTGGTATAAACTCAGCAGAGCCTCTCGGGTGGGCTGGCCCTCCCACAATGCTGACCTTGGCCATCTGCCCTGACGGCTCGCTGAGGCACGGGCATGATCAGGCCCTCCATTCTCTAAGGTCTCCACCAGCACACATGACAGTGCCTCCTGGCTGCCAGGAGGACTTGAGTGTCTATGTCCTATCGCCAGGCCCCTAAGAGATTTTTAAGAATCCATCTGATAATAGTCCAGGGGCTGAAGTGCTGTTTTGAAGGGGTTGCAGCATTCCCCCATGGGCTGGGAATGCAGGTGTCGGCAGGAACTGGAGGCCTGTGAATGATGGGTGAATCTCAAAGGGGTCAGAGCTAGGCTCACCAGGTCCCTTCCAGAAGCCTTGGAAGGATGTGAATTCTGTATATCCCAGGTGCTGCACCTATTTCCCTCTTCCTGTTGGATTCCTATCTGTCCATCCAGGCCTGCTTAAGTCTCAGAGCCTCGGCGAAACCTTCCCTGACAGCTGCAGCCCTCCCCTTCCTCCCTTCTGAATTCACACCGCTCAGACCTACCACCCATTTAACACTGTTTTAGAAACCACCTTGTAAGCCGTTGGGCACATGTGCTGTACCTCCCCAGCTTTAGTGCAAGATCTTTGTTGGATTAGAAAGTCCCGTGTACTGCAATGCCTGAGAACATAACAGGTGCTCAGCAAAAAAGCTGCCCACAGATGCCTGCGGGTGTAGCTTCAGCCAGCTGGGGTCCACTTGCCCCAGTGGCTACAACTGCAGAGGCCCCACCCAAAGGGCAGCGTCGTGCGAAGGGACCATTCGGGTCTGTGCACCTCCAGCCTTGTTCTGTGTGACAATCGGTGAAAGCATCGAACCCCTCCTACCTTGCTCGCTTTCAAGATCTCAAACATCAGGGGCAGGCCTTGGGTAACGAGCTCCTCGGTATACTCCTCCTCCTGAATGGTCTTAAACTCCTTCAACAAGCACTGGATGAGAGGCCTGCGGTGCTGCTGGAAGGCAATTCGCAGGGACTCCAGCCACGTGTGCAGCGTCCACGGAACACCTGGATGGGGAATTGGGACCAGGGAAGATGGAAAGGGGGAGAAGGGGAAGGGAAGGCAAGAAACAACCAAAGAGAAGGCATGTTTTTATCCGGAAGTTGGCCTTTCTCCAGGACATTACCAAAGATGAAACCAAGGGACTGGTTTTCCATGAATAGAGCCAGTGACTTTTTCCCCCCAGACCTGCACAAGTTGAAATTAAAGGTCATAATTCAATTCCCTTAAGTATGGGTGTCCATTTCTGCATGCTGTTCGTATTATCAGGGGCTGCATTCTCCAACATATAATCATTGTGTAGAATACTGGGATTTTATGCATGGTCATGCATATTACAGCCTTATGAGTTCTGAGTTCATTGGTCTCCATCTTCTCTCTACTCTGGGGAGAGAGAAGCTCAGGGAGAGGAAGAGTCTTGCTCAGGATTCGGTGGCCCAGTCGGACCCCAATGAGGGTTTAGAGCTGGTGAAACCCGTCACAGACTTCACCATCTATCTCTTGAGCTAGGATGAATATTTATGTCTACATAAGAAGACTAGGAAGAATTTTGCTCCTGCTCCCCTGTGCAAAACAACATTTCCATCTGCAGTACTTCATCAGGTCTTCCTCCTTGAAGAGAAACCTCTCCAGCTGCTGATTGCCGTAATCTGCTTCTCCCCTCTCATGGCAAGGCTCGGGAGGGAAAGAACGTATGTTGCCACTGTTTATAACAAGTAAACCATTCAGGGTCTCCAGCTTCATAATCATGCAAAATAGGCTCTCAGGGCAGCTGCACAAATGCCCTACATATTAAACAGCCACCACCCGGGAGAGGCCCGTTTCCGGAGCCAGTGAACTCTCCTTAGTCCCTCTGCCTAGGCTGGGCAGCCACACCCTGCTCTGTGGCTGGGGTTTGGGGGTCTGTTGCTCGGTCCCGCTGCTCCCACGCCAGGGCTAGAGTCACTGGACTGGGGAAGGCAAGGTGGGCCTCGTTCCCAGGACACAGAGGGGATGGCCTGGGGGCTAGCTGTCTCAAGGAACAGCTTCCCCTAAGTTTTCCTGGGAGCAGCTTTGCCCTGGAAGCTCCAGGCGAGGAGGCCCAGTGAGGAAGAGGGGCTTCACCCTTCCTGTGGCACAGCTGCTGCCTCAAGGAGCTGGAAGCTGTAAGGCAGCACCTCCCAAATCACTGGGAGCCATCTAGGATGATTGTTAAATATAAAGATTTCCAGCCTTTATCCATCCAGACCCTCGAAAGCAGAGTCTCTGGGTGTAGGGCCTGGCAATCTGGATTTCAGACAAGCTCCCCAGGTGATTTGAACTCCTGACCCAGGGTTCAGAGTTTGGGAATCATGGAAAGATGACGTGGGGATGGGGCTTTGTGGCTGGCAGGATGCTGCTGTCTGTGGGGACAGTGTGGGCCTCTTAGCCTGGGATAAGAAGCTCCCGAGGCCCCATGGTGCATGCGTGTATGTGCACGTGTGTGTGTGCATGGCCTAGAGCCGGGGGTGGCAGGTGCCCAGACTGACCTATGCTCCTGATGTCAATTGTGACATCCACGTATCCATGCTCAGCACTGTGATACATGGCCTCCCTCAGGGCCCTCAGCTTGGCCTTGCTGTTGCGGCTGGCGCACAGGGGGGGCGGGGCTGTCTCTGCCAGGTCAGTCCCCTCGGCCAGAATCTCCTCCAGGGACAGGATATCACTCTTCTCCTTCTCTGGCTGAGCGAGCAGTTTGCGGAACACATTCCTGTCAATCATAAACCCAGAGAGGAAGACACTCAGAGATGGAAGTGGCTTGGCCAGGGAGGGGATGGGTAGGGGGATGGCACTCAACTGAGATGGGAAAGTGGGTGGCTGGGGGTGGGGTGGTGGTCTTGGAGGTCTCAGTCATGGGTGCTACGTTTTGGAGACGGAGGAGATGGTGGAGTGGGACTGGCCTTCCTCGAGGGCAGCGCGGAGCTAAGCAGTTTCCTCAAATATCACAGGGTAAACTTCTGGAACTCTGACCTTGTCAGCACCAGCCTGCACTCCCTCCAGAGTGGATTTGCTTTATTTGGACTTATGTGCCATAAAATCCAACAGGGCCAATCTTGAAGGAAACTTAGAAGGGAAGCAACCAAACACCAGGGTTTTTATTGTCCCTTTATGACAGCTTGCGTGCTGCACTCTGACCAAAACTTGCAAAGAGTGAGGTCGCTTAGTGAGGTTAAAGCAGCTTGGTATAGAACAAAACAAAGCCAATCTACTTGAGAGGATGTTTGCTGCACAAAGTCAGCTCTTAGCAGGAAGCTGGCAGGGCACATAAGGCCTCTGTGGCTGGGACTGGGCCTGGACCCCCTCACCCTGCCTCTTGGCCCCACAGCCAGAGATGTGGTGGGTCTGGGGAAGGCCTGGGAATCTGCATTTTTAACAAGCACCACTTGGGACCTTGTGTGTCTGGCCCATCCTAGCCTACCTGTGTCCGTGGGCTGCGGCCTGGCTGAAAGAGTTCATATCACCCTGGGGGGTTGTAGAAATTCCATTCCTGTACATGGTTCCTATCAGGGGATCTGCGCCACGCTCCAGCAGCAAACTAACCAGTTCAAAATTTCCTGCAAGCCCAGAGAAGGGGTTTTATAAGAGAATAAAGAAATATGTATAGTCATGGGCACATGAAGGACCAGAGAATCAGCAACCTTACCTACGGCGGCTGCGAGCTGGAGGGGTGTTTCAGAGTAGTTCTCCTCGCCGTGCTCCACAGAGCCCTCCACCTTGGCCCCAGCGTCCAGCAGGAGCTGTGGAGGAAGAGTGGCCACTGAGACATTTAAAGGATGTGCACCATGCGGAGGCATCAGCAGAGAAGGTGGCTTATTTGGCACTGGCAGAAATGACGGCAATGCCAATGCCCCGTCCCTCCCTCTGGGCCAGAGGCCACGAGCACAGGGCAGGATGGCAATTATCGGAGGATAAACTGGGAGCCTCTAGAATCTTCTAGGTCCCTAGACTATTCAAACTGTGGTCCAGGGACAACAGCATTGGCATCACCCAGGAGCTTGTTAAAATGCAGAATCTCAGGCCCTACCCTAGACCTACTGAGCGAGGGTCTTCATTTTAACAAGAGCCCCTGGTGATTTGTACATGTTAACGTTTCTAGAAGCACTGAACTGGAAGTCCTTGGCACTGAAGTGCTTGGCTTGGTTAAATAAAGCCCCACAGAGCATTCGAGTGACCTCTTAGGACCAGAGAACCTTAAGAGTTCTGAAGGACTTTGGGGACCCCCTGGGTCAACCAGGACAAGAATCTCTTCTAGAACACCTTGGTTGGGCCCGAGGACAATTTAGCAAATGCTGTTTCCTGGCCAAGATCCAAGACCAAAGCAGCAGAGTGAGCTTCCAGGATGCATCCATTCTGTGCATTTCCTAAGATATCTGGGCTTTGTAAAGGCAATTCCATCTATGTTGGTTCTCACTCACAGTGAATGTGCCGTCAGCACTGCTGATGTGAAATGGGAAAACAGCTGCCATCTTTACTACCTACCCAGGGGTCCCGGCTCAGGGAACTGGGGGGCACAGCCAGGAGCATGCAGTCTACTTGGCATTCCATGACTCCTGCAGTGGGGGGGTGACCTGGCAGCCTTGGCTGCTGCTGCTCCCGTTCCCCAGTTAAAGGCCCAGGATGCCACTGTGCATTAAGGATGGCATCTGTGCCTACCGGGTCCCCACCCAACCTCTGCTCTCTCAGCTTCCTCTACTAGGAGTGGACTGCGCATGGTGTCCTACAGGCAGAAGCCAGCTCAATGTGTGACACGGTCACACATTCAACCTCCTGAAACATTACGTTGGTTCTGTCTTAAGGATTTGCATGACCCAGGAAACAATACAGAATTCCTCTGAAATTTCAACATTGACGAGCTATCCCTATAACCCTATTCCCTGCTCAACACCAGTCTAAGAGGCTCGAACTACTTAAAAGGAGGTGAGTTCCTGATGTCCCTGCAGCTCAGCACTCACTGTGGGGCCTTTGTGGTCAACGACCTGCACGCTGACTGCTCTTTTCTAATGAACTGGATGAAGATCAAGTTTAAGATCTGGAATATACTGTATGGCTGTTCATTGAACACCACCTCTATGCCAGCTGAAAAAGGTGCAAGAGCCACATTTATATGCTCAAAGGCCCTCTTATGGAGGATGCCTCACCACACCTGGGAAGCTGTTTCAGAAGACACAGGTCCAGGACCTACTCTAGACTTCCTGGATCTGATTCTTAAGATGTGGGATCCAGGCAAGTGTCTCTTGGAAATGCTCCCTTGGTGACTCGGATGATTCTTTTCACTGGTTGGGAACCACTGGATTCTAAGTGAATGCTGGGGTCAAACCTAAGGGGAGGTAACAAGGTCTCGACATTGGTCAAATCTGATGTTCGTGTTACAACATGTAAAATGAACAAATCCACAAAACAACAGCTCAGACCCCACCCCAGGACAACCGAGAAGAACTTCGTAGGTTTGCCACTTGGTGTGTGAGGCTGCATGTGGGTAGGTAAAGATTTCAGATTGGCTAAAGCTGGGCCATGTAGATCATTACATAAAATATTTTCATTAATATGATATGAATGGGCTACATTTAAATGCAATTAGCCAATATGAGTCTCTTTGGAAATACACATGCTGGGAGAGGTACAGATTTGCATAATGGAAGAGGTAAAATTAAAGTTCAGAAGTGGGTAGGGAAATATGTTAATACCTGAACTACAGGAATATGTCCATGCAACACAGCAAAAGTCAGAGCCGTCCAATGGCGGGTCTCGGGGTGGACGGATGGATATTTATGAGGAGTACTGACAACCTATAAACAAATTGAGGTTATTTTCAAAACGTGACCTTCACAATCCTCAGACTAGCATATCTGACCTATCTGTGGCTGGGCATGTTGGCTAAAGAGGCATAAAAGGACATTCTGGAAGGTGGCTTGGGAAATGCTGGCGATGTGGGGTTGGGATTTTCCCCTTTTGGACGCTCACATCAGAACTGGGTGTCTGGGCTGCTTGTGTTCGTAAGAACAGAGAGTGAAGTTATCTCAAGCAGACCATTCAAAGACTGTGCTTTGGAGATTTTACCCACTGGGGCAGTGTGGAAAGTTCCCAGTGACTTCATGAACTCCATGCATAATCTGAAAGGATGATGTCTGATCATTGCCAAGGGGTCTTGGAGAAGCTGTGACGGTGGCCACAATGAGCCAGCTCCCCTTGTCTGTCTCTCTCTTACTGCTGCTTAAGAAGGATGAAAGACAGCGTGAGATGCCACGACCATTACATCTCATACCTTTAATGGAAATCTTGCCAGTGGCAAATCCTAGGTAAGTGGATGTCTGCTTTAAGCTTTGGAGCCAGGGAAGACCAACACCCGTCTGATGAAGGAACTTCAGGGTCTGGCCACAGCTCATCCCATGCTGCCCATCCTCCTTCTGTTGGCCTCTTGGATGACAAGGACCCTCATGCTACCGGAAACAGGCACCAAACCTTCCCTGGACACATCGTGAGCAAGCAATCTGATAACTGGTCTTTGGGTTGAGAGGGAGGAGGCGGGAAGCTGAAGGCTGGGTCCCTGCAGGATTAGTGCCCACACATGGTTTTTCTCCCGAACAAGCCTGGGGCCACATAAGCATGGTGCCAGCTTCACTCAGAGTAGTTCTGTTCACTAAGTGCCCGACCAGAGACCACCCACCACCAGGACCCAAAGCTGAGGTGCCCTTGGGGAGTCTATGTGGTTCTTAGGGGTTCAGCATGGGGAAAAAATACCCAAATACTTGCAACTTGCAACCTCTAAAATGGTTCTGGATCCAAAACTATGTCTATTGCCTGTTTTCCTCAGATGAAGATAAAACTCACTGTTTACAAAAGGGAAAAATCACATTAAGTTCTAAGAGTGCAAGGAAACTAAAAAGGTTTCCCGCAGGGTTGCTGAGCTATAAATGCAGGATGTCAATCTTCCCAGCCTCCGAGGCAGCCAATATCTGGCAGCCAGGGACAGTGGGTCTCCAGGGCAGCAGAGAACGTGGTCAAAAAGTGGGCTTTCATCTATTACCTGCTTTTGGAGGAGGAGCTAACATGAACCAAGTCCCAGACATATGTCAGGTACTCTCTGTATATATTCCTTCCAACAACTGTATGAGATGGGTTTGAATATTCCTCCCATTTTGCAGATGGGGACACTGAGGCTCAGAAAGGTAAAGCCATTTGTGCATGCTCCAAAGGAAGTCACTATGATGGTTTCAGAATTTGAACCCAAGTCTATCAAGTTCTAACGACTGTGGGTGTGTGCTTTCCACTATACCACACTGCTCCAAGGAAGCTTTGAGATCAGCTTCAAGACCTATGGCCTCAACTCAGCCAACAAGGTGAGCTGATCAGGGTTTGGTGAGGAAGGGCGGAAGATCTGGGGGAGGTAAAAAACCTCAGCTTGGGAACATGGGTGGGCCAGGGCTTTCTTTGCTTTTTCTTAGGCAAGAGAAAGGGCTGGTGGCTAGAAGGGCTCTTTCCACCCCAATCCCAAAAGTAAAGGATCAGCAGTAAGAGTTAGGAACTCTGCATTGTTGAGCCCAGGAAAAGCCAGTGCTCTGTACACCTCCGTTGGTTGTCTTCAAACAAAACACACATGTGGCGGCTCCTTGGAGCATGGCTGGGTGGGAGCCGTGGGTTGGACCAAATCTGTCAGCTGGTGTCCCAGGGGACACAGCAACTACCAAGGGCAGAGGAATGGCCTGGCTGGCTGGACTGAGCTCCCTCAGCCCTGGTTCCTTGGAGAAAAAGCTCCCCTGCTCCTTGCTTGCCTTCCCTTGTGATGTCAGGCCTAGGGGGCCTGCAGCCCTCACCTCCACATTCAGGTCAGCTCCGGCATCCAGCAACATCTGAACCATCGCCTCATCCCCACGGACACAGGCGTACATCAGGGGTGTCATGCCCTGCGGTGAATTAAAAACCAGAGAATGGAGAACATTTACAAGGTGGCTGTAGCACTCAGTGATAACAAACCAAAAGATCTTACTTGTGTTTACGAGGCTGTGTTTATGCTAAAAATCCAGCAATAAAAAAAAAAATAAACCTGCAGCCTTGCATTTATAAGGCCATGATCCTCCACATTTTGAAAACTAGAACAGAGGACAGGAGGGAGCTTAAATGGCCATTTCAGCATTTATCTTTGTTTAAGTCACAGGGTCTCCATTTGTTTGTTTGTTTCATGGCACAAAAGCCCTAACAGCGTTTGCTTAAACAAGGGACTGATTTAAACTTACAGCTCTTAGGAACTTTCTGGATTCTGCAATATTAGTTGTACGTTGTCTAACTGATTAACACTGCTTTCTTGATGTTTTATCTCTCACGATATACTACCTGTCAGCTGTGCTCTGTATAAGCTCCTGGCCAGTGTCAAGGGGAACTGGATGCCTCTGAGCACGGGGAATCCTCCGTCATTGACATCGGGTTTGACATTATCATTTACAAGTAAAAGGCAAGCGAACGAGGAATGGCTTTTGGGAATATCATATTTGCCCATAACTCCTGCTTATTAGAAATGAAGCACCACAAACAACAGAAGGAAAGGGTACATTTTTCAATAAACCATGTTATGTAGGTGGCCATGTGGGAAAACATTCAAGTTATAGCTTTATCTCACACCACATACCCAAATAGTTTCTAGTTTAATTAGAGAGATATACAAAATTAAAACCATAAAGAATGAGTAGGAAATAACTATATGGTCTCTGGATCAGTTTTTAGGTATAAGAATAATGGAAAAAATCACAAAAGAAAAATCATTATAGCATTGATGACAAAATTGAAAACATTATAAACAAAATGAAAAGGTAAGCAATAAGTTGAGAAATATCTGTCACGTTATAAAAAAGGGTTATATGCCTAACATATAAAGAGTTCTTATAAGTAAAGAAGAAAAACAGTAAAGCTATGTGAAAAGCAGGCAAGGGATAAGCAGAAGATTAATAGCAAAAACATTTATACTCGGAGGGTGTATAGAAGGAAACCAAGTTTCTGGGAAAGCCATTTGGCATCCAGAAGCTTAAAACAGGCTGCTGCATTTGAACCACTATTTCTACTTTTAAGAATTTCCTCTAATAAAACAGAGATTTGAACGAAGACTTATTTAAATAGGTTTAGCCCAGCATTATTGATAAAAGTAATTAGAAAGAACATAACTATTCTACAAAGTACGATTAATTGGATAAATAATATAACTTTCATGTTGTTATTGAAAGTAGTGTTTTTTAAAAAAAGAACATTTAAATGATATTGGAAAGTACTATAAAATGTTGCAAAAAGCAAGATACAGTAAGATCTCTGCTTTGTGGTCTCATAATGTAAATGTATGTGTATATATAGGTGTATGTGTATGAGAGAGAGAGAGAGAGAGAGAGAGAGAGAGTGAGTGTGTGTGTGTGTGTGTGTGTGTGTGTATTGGGTCTCCTTGGAGTTGCTCAAGAAAATGATTAGCTATAATTAAATAAGTGAAGCCTGCTATCCGCTTCCTGAGGCTCATTGCGTGAACTGTCCCTGAGAGAAGCAGCCTTATCTGTCCCTTGTGACTTTCCATTGGGACTCACATTTAAAACTGCTCTTTGTTTTCTCTATCCATGACATCTTCACCCACATGGAGTTCTCCCAGATTAGCAGACACAGGAGCCTCTCAGAATACCTGTTATTTCAGGGACTTGGGGGCTTGCTGCCTCCAAGGCTCCCCCAGGATGGCTTTAGTATAGGTTAAATGTACCATAAAAGTTTGGTGAAAATCTGCCTGGACTTGTTCTGTGATAAAGTAACAGGCAGAGAACTAATTTTAACCACACTGTTAAAGGACTGGAAGGACATAAGCTAAATATAAATGATGATTATCTGGGTATGGCATGATTTCCTTTCTGAATTAGGCATATTTTTTCTGTTTTCCATTTTAGCTGCAATGATCATGTGCTATTTCTGTAAAGATGATGAGGGTATTTTTATATTTTAAAAACGTTAAAAAAAAACAAACAAAAAACCCCGAGTCGCCAGCAGGGGGCGCCTCTGTGCGGTCTCTGCGGGACAATTCACCCGCTGCTTGCCCCAGCCGTGCTGGTGGGTGCGGGCCCAGGTGAGATACGCAGACCCCGTACCTGTTCGCTCATGGTGTTGATCCCATCGGGCCCCAGCAGAGACACGGCCTGCTTCACCAGGTCCGTCCGCCCACAGTTCAGCATCCGGAAGCCCAAGTCCTGCTTAAACTTGGCTTCGATGGCCACTGCGTCCAGCTTCCGAGAGGCGCAGAAGCAGTCGTCGGCCCTGAGGGGGAGAGAGATGGTCACGGGGGCCCGGGGCTTCCCCCGGGGCCGGTCCCGAGGGCCACAGGAGCTTCTTCGGAAGCCCCAGGGACTTTGCATTTGCTTTTCATGAAAACTGCCTGGGCTCCAATTCTTGCGTGTCAGACTCCTGCTGTCTCTTGAGCATTTTCCTTTATACCTGTGCTGATCCGTCTTGGCTCTCCTCTGTGCTCCCCCAGGGTTCTGTGCTAAGTGTAACAGTGGCTTAACAGTTACGGAATACTTCCAATGTGCTAGGCACTCTGCTGAACTCTTCACGTGAATTAATTCATTTACTCCCCACCCAACCTCAAGACGAAGTACTGTCATCACCCCTCTTTTAGCCATGGGGAAACACGGAGAAGTGACTTGCCCAAGGACACACAGCCAGCAAGCAGTGGAGCTGGGACTTGAACTGAGGCCGTCTGTGTGCAGACATGGCCTGGGAGATGGCTGGGTTACCATGCCCCCCAGTCACAGCACTTCCAGTTTGCCTGTTTCCCTGTCCGACTCTCCCTCTAGGCTGGGGACATCCAAGGGCAGGAATCTTGTCTGGTGTGTGTCTGCATGTCAGGGCCAGTCAGTGTGCAGCACATGGAGGTGTTAAAAAAAAAATGTTAGAGAATCGGCAGGATGAAATGAGAGCCTGAATGAGGAACTGTAACGAGCCAGGGTGCAGCAAGAAAGAGGCGACACACGGGCTGGGGAGAAGCAGCAGATTCAAGAAGGTGATGAAAGTCTACTTGTAAAGGATGTTATTTCTGTATCATGATAAATCCACCAAGCAGTTAATTACTAAATCACCAAGCTTTTATGAAGCACCTGTTTCTGCCAAGCTCTGTTGAGGTGCTGAAGACACAAAGGTAAACATGTCCCTGTCCCTGCCCCAGGGAGGAGACGCAGGCACTGGTTGGTATAATTCACTCTGGCAGTGCCATCAGAGACATGCATTATTACTGAACAAACGCATGGTGGGAGTCTAAGGCATGGCACCAAACAAAGCCTGGGCGATCCGGTAAGGCTTCCTGGAGGAGTGACCCCCAGTTCTGTCTTAAAGTAGGTGTAGGAGATAGCAGAAGAGAGGACAGAAGAACTTTGGGCAGGGACTGTATGAGCAAAAGTACAGTGATTAATGGCAGGTGGTGAGAGAGTAATAGTGGATGTTTTAGAGTTTCTGGGGCATTAACTTCTAAGCAAAAAGTGCCAGAAGCTCAGAGTGGCCAAGTAGGCAGGGGCAGGATAACAGAGGGCCCTTGTCATTACCCTTAAGGCCCCAGAGTTTACCTAAAAACTGCTGAAGGCTTTTCAAAAGCAGGGGAGATGGCTGGAGGATCACTCTAGGAGAGTGGGGATGGGTCTAGGAGCCAACCCCTGAGGCAGGAGGTGTGTCAGTGCCTGACACACGCAGGTGTTAAGGGAGCCAGCTGCATGGGCAGGAGCAGCCACTGCTGAGACAAGGGGCTGCGTGAAGGCAGTGGGTGCTGGATGGATCAGACAGCGTGGCTGCTCTGTCTTCTGGGTGTGCAGGCAGCCATTTCTCAAGTTACGGCCCTTGCCCTGGGGCTGGTGAATCGCACCTGAGTGTCAGCTGGAGTCAGGCTACTGAAGAAAGGAGGCAGGTGCTCAGAATTCCTGGTTCCAGCCCTTCCTCCACCTAGCCTACTTGGTGGCAGAAGGAAGGGCTAAGTTTGTGAGGGCACCACCTTCTTTTTTCATCCTTGTAGGAAATGAGAGAGGCTGTTGCTCTGGAATGTTTATGGCACGAGGCCCGCGGGCATCAGTGAAGCTGGGGTCTGGGGCAGAGCTCCTGAGGGATGAAGACAGCCTCAGGAAGCGGCTGTGATGGGGTGGATTTGGCCTGCTGTTGGGTTCTTCATGTATCATTCATCTCTT